>JAVSBS010007500.1:0-11323 GCA_033124195.1 Coracias cyanogaster
GTCCCTATGAGAAGCAAAAAAAGTTATTTAAAACACAGCTGACAGAACTCCAAAGGCTTGCACTGATGTTTGTTATCATGCTATGAGTTTTTCTACTAATTTGATTTCCCCCATGATTCCTTTTCAACATAGTTTTATTCCAGGTTAATTCCTCCACATTACAGAAGCTGTAAAGTTACAGTGCATTTGCTTATACATAAGGACGCCTGCTCATATATATACTTCTGTAAAGACACAGGTCATGCTTTAAACCACTAGATTGTTGAGAAAGATAACCAAGATCAGAGCGGGGAGGGCATTTTCAAAGAAAGCTAGTGGCTTCAGGAAAGCAAATTCTATTGGAAGCCAACTTTTTTTTTCCCCTATTTAAAATGCTTTGTAGAGATTAGCATTAGCTTCGTCAACAAAGTTTGGGGTTTTGTTCTCCATTTTCCAAATCGAACTGCGTCCCTGACTCCCTTTGCTACTTTAGAAAGTCTCTTCCAAAAATTAATTCATGTTGCCAAACGTTCTAGATGGGCTGATGGGCTGTTATCAACATGATACTTTGAATTTACAAACTCCACTCACACATTTGGAAAAGGCGCCACATTCGCTTGTGGCAGAATCTCCACTTCTTGTTGTACCTGGACCAAGGCATGGCAACCAGAATGGAAAAGGACAGGACTGTGAGGATGAAACCTTCTGATACACAGGTTTTGATAGTTGGAGAAATATAAACCAGAGCATACCATAAGAAACAAAAATGCTTAGAAAAAGATATTGTCAGAGACTTTGTAAAGCTACTGCCAAGATTATAGGCTAAATAATTTTTTAATGTAACATCAAAACATAGTCTTAATTAAATGGAAATAGTCACTGGCAGATTACAGTATTACTGACGACAACAACATAAAAAAACGTCATAATGAAAAATGCTTCTTGTGCTAAACTTTATACTACAGTCATTTACAGGCTGAATTGTTAGTATCAGTCAAGTATTTATAGTGGAGACATAGAAATGGAGCAACAGTATGACATTTAACAAGCACTTGATACTAAATAATAAAATTGAACTTACATCTTTTGTAGAGCCATTTCCAAGGCTTTATTTCATGTTTTGTAACCTTATAATAATGTAAAATGTAGTCAATGCATTCTCAGATTTTGCAGATGATGTGCCTGGGTATGCAAAAAGAAAGAGTCTACACTGTGACCACCCTCCTCATGTAGGTAAGTCAGCCAAAGGCAATTTATTTGTATGAAAAACAGAAGCGTGACAGACTTTAAAACAGAAAAATACACATATTTTATAAAAACACTCCATTTATCCGTAACCTTGTAATACTTCTAAAGTTATAGCAAGAAGCAAACTTTTTTCAGATAAACCTTCCCTGATACAGCAGAGACTTGATTCAACATCCACTCAGTATCAATGGAGGTCTCTTCCCTGGCCTTCATAGTCTTTGAGTTATTTTATTTATTACACTGCTACAGCAGCAAACTACAAAAAAATTTGCCCCAAATTAGGCATGTTTAAATCACACATTGAAGGGAATTGGTCAGTCTGTACCTATGACAGCTTTATGGTAGCAATTGTTATGCCTATCAGCACAATAAAACTAAAATATAATGGGAATTTCTTACCTCACCATTTATCTGGGAGACAGCAGAGTGCTAATATTCAAAACCTCCCTCCCAAAGGAGGTTTAGAAAAAGGAAACAGGGACAAAAAATGTATACCTAATTTTTAAAAAGAAAAAATCTAATTTTTTAGATTAATCTCAAGATTCTGAGGGAACTTAAGTCATAACAGTGAGGCCAGCAACACTGTAGCTCTTTCACATTGGAAGCAAACATGAAATATCTGCCCCTCCAAAACAGAGACATAAGTCTCTTTTTTTTTTTCCCCTAATGCTAGAAATACGTTTGTATTCATACAGAATTTTTTTTTTTTTAAACACATCACAAGATCTAACCAGTAGCAACACCAATAAGCCAGACCTGCTGCTCCCCCTACTGGAGTCGGCAGCTCTATAGATAGGAAGTTTGCTCACCACCAGGACTGAAGGAGCAACTCGCAGCCAGGTAGCAAGCTCTTGTTATAGTTCTGATGGCTCCACAGGGACCAGAGTCCAACTCTCCTTAGCTGAAGGGATAGCTACCATGACATAAGGTGCTCACAAAGGTGAGACAAGTAACGTGGAAAGAGACCTGAAAGGAAATAGAGGAAATCCAAAGGACTCAGCAGAGCCTTCCTGAGAGAAAAAGTTGCAAAAAGTGAGTAATTTCTGGTGCAGACAACTAAAGTATTAGCTGATTTAATGAATTTAAAAGACAATTAATTAATAATTAATAAGTGGGCAGCATAACTGAAATCTTCAAAATGGACATAATAGGTTGTATATATCTATATTCTGAAGGGATTACTATGATTCATGCCTCTTTCTAAGCTTTATACAAGCAACAGAAATGTCTTAACATACACTGATATTTTGCAGAAACTTAATTCTTGCCATCCACTCCTCCTCATCTCTCTGCTACATTCAAAACTTCCTTAGAAAAAAAACAAAACCAAAAACAAAACCACAAAGCTTTTATAGAAGCATAAAACACTTCCAGCTTCCACAGGAAATTTCTGTGCAACTGAGTGGTGTTTAAAGACAAGGAAGAGCAGTGAGATGTTACTCTTTCGTACTTCTCTCTCACCTGCATTCCTATAGGATATAGTGTAGGCAAAGAGGAATGAGGAATGAGGTGGCTCTTCTCCATACCAACAGACATGGGCAGAGGGCAACCTTGGTGTATTCCATCCACTACCTGAATGGATGTTTTCCCATACAGCCCTTTCCACACCTATCCCACTCAGAGTTTGGTAGACAAAAAAGCCTCATCTCTCATGGTCTCATCCAAGGGAATTAGCTAACAGTTCCATGGTTTGGTTTTTTTCACTTCTTGGAACTGAGACCAGACACCACACAGTGCATGCTGAGTTGCCATGTGAGTATGAGCAATGCCCATTTTGTGAGAATTCAGCAATTCTATTTGCTCTGTGGTGTGTTTCCAAGGGGAGATGGCTGTAGAAGGAGCACAGTTACCCAAGTTAAATAGAATTAGTTTAAAAAAGGAGATACGACACAAAGGGAAGAATTGTTCCAACAAGATTCTTGTGCAAGCTCTGAAGTGGTATAAAACCAGAAACATCCACTGGACTAAATAACTGACATACTGTCTTGTACGTACCAGAGGACAGTGCAATCTGATGGGAAGCATATTTCTGCATCTGTTTTTTGGCACAGAATCACGTTTGTAGACTAGTAGGCCACCTTAAAATGTGTGGGACCACAGTTCAAATCTCAGAAATGCTGACTCATCTCTTCACCTCTCTGCAGTAGGTGAAGGAAGTTGCACCCAGTTTGCTGAGCTCTTTCTGAGGCAAGACCTTCAATGTGCTTTAAAAATGCTGTACTTGCCTTTCAGGCCCTTCAGCCTTCCTCTGTTCTTTGCACAGGTACTATGTGTCAGTATTTCTCAAAGCTTTTGCAAGCAAAGCTTTTGCAAACAAAGGGTACCTTTGTTTGATTAGGATTTATTTCACACCCCCACTCCCCCAAGGAAGCACTGGCAAGAAACCGTCTCACAGTTCATGGGTTATGCTCAGAACCATGCAGGTTGAAAGTGCAGTCATACACTATACTTGAGCAAAGGTTTATGCTGCTGCCCTTGCCCAGCACACATCCTGCCTGAGTTAATTTGTTAATGTTTAAATCACCCTAAAAGGAGGCTCAGGGGAGATATTATTGGTCTCTGCAAGTACCTGAAAGGAGGTTGTAGCACGTGAGCATCAGTCTGTTCTCCCACGTAGCAAGCAAAAGGACAAAGGAAACAACCTCAAGGTGTGCCAGGGGAAGTTTAAATTAGATAACAGGTAACATTTCTTCACAGAAAGGGTTGTAAAGCGCTAGAACAGGGTGCTCAGGGTAGTGGTGGAGTCCCCATCCCCGGAGGGGTTTAAAAGCTGTGGAGATGTGGTGTTGCAGGCCATGATTTAGTGGTGACCTGGCAGCACTGGGTTAATACTTGGACTCGATGATCTTGAAGGTCTCTTCCAATCAGAATGATTCTATGATTCTATTGTCAGTCACCACACTTTGACTGTAGCTGGTGAACAAGGAGATGAAGTTCAGCTTAAACAGCACAAAGCAGAGAACACAATTTGGAAAACAAATGTTACAGCACAGCACCTGTATGTACACACACTCTAAGCTAAAAGAAAAACCAACAAACAAAAAACCCACAAAACCAAGATTAACCCTAAAAAAACCCCAACTGTATTCCACTCGTGCATGAAAACCATGACTTTCTGCATTAGTTTAAGCACAGTCTCACAAAATCTGTGCCACAATGTAATGGGCCCCATTGGAGGCGGGGAGTAGGAACATAGTTTAATTTAAGCGTTTTACACCAAAGTCTCTACTAACTTGTACCCTGTTTAGCTGAGCATTTGCATTTGCTCGTGTTCTGAGGAGTATTATCATGATGCTGTAAGTGCCTGTACACAATACATGCACCAAGTGAAACATCTCAGTTTATGTACTTACAAGTAGCTACAAAACCAATTTCTGGCATGTTTTTATAACTAAAGATTCTTCCACACAGCCCCCCAACAGCACCTTTGGCACATGGACAGGCTCACAGTTTGCATTCAAAGTAAATGCAACAGGCCTCACTTCAGGGTACGCTGCTTTTAGCTGCAGCGCAAGCTTTAGGCATTCTTGCCCGGCTTCTGCTCCTTCCTTTGCCCATGCCGTAGCTATGCACCTGCCCCAGGGGCCATTACTGTGACCCAGACCAGGCAACTGATTTGGTAGTTCAACCAACAAAAAAACAAGTATTTTTTTTTCTTTTCCTACATCCAAGAAATAAAAAAAGAAAGAAAAAGAAAAAAAGCAGGACGGCTTCCCTCATGCAGGTCAGAGTACAGCTCCAAAAGTAGTTACGTCAGCAAAACTGTGCAGGTAGGGCAGTGCACTGTGAGCACAGCCGCAGAAACAAACAGCATGGGAGAGAAAAGCTCTAATAAAAGATGTATTGAGCTCTGGCCCTTGGCAATATTCAACTGAAGCAAGCACCCAATCTGAAAACACTTAAGAGATTAGGGAAAGGGTGGAAATGAAAAGGCTTCTATGTGTTTTTTTTCTCCTTCTGTGTCATGATGGAGCTTTTTATTCTTAATCTAGTACAGATCAGGAAAAATAATTTTATTTCCTTTGTGTAAAAAAAGTTATGATCTTATTTCAGTCTATAAATTAAAATTCTTATACAGTCTAAAGCTCAAACGCAAACGATGGCTATTGAGGTTCCTGGTGGACAATCCTACAAAGGTCATGGAGCTAGCCAGGAAAACAGAGTGAAAGGGAAAGAGGGAAATAATTTGAAATAGGAGTAGGGGAAACACCTAACCAGACATTACCGCAGAAGTTTTCAAAGAGAAAGGGAAGTGTGATTTAGGAGTAGGTACATTTAGCTCTTGTGAATTAGAGTAGTAAAATTGCTTCTCTGATTAACACCATTGATATCACCCTGAGGGATCAGCATTAACATGATGTAACCACTCATCCCTACTAGTGCAAGTCGCATTTCTCCGAGAACTGAAACTAGGCTCCCTGGGATCACAACCTGACAATTCTGACTGCTCTTTTTGTTTTAAGCTCTTTATGGGAATTTTAACCAGCTCCACACATCTGCATTTAGAAAGCTTTATTGGTCATCTATGTCAAAACTGCTTCCTTCAGAAAACCAGCAACTTTCACTTCTGAAGGCGAAACCCTGAAAATCTCCTGCAGGAAAGGTCCCAGCAATTCCTTGGTTCACCTCAGGTTGAACAAAATTGTTTTTTCTTTTTTCCCCTAAGAGATGAACAGATTCATTGTGATAAAAAAATTAAAATTTCTTTTGATTAAACTGACCCTCCCTAATCTCACTTCTAAGTATTGGTTTATATGGCTCTGTATAGGTAGACAAGGGGTATTTCCTTTATTTGTTTTAAAAAATGGATTTGTCAAAAGAAGAATGCAGAGATGCCACACAGAAAACAAACAGCAAATTAACTTCCTTAGCAAATCAAGTACATTTAATACATATATTTTAAACACTGCATATTACCAAATCTGTTCATATCATTAACATTCCCATGCAGTAACCAGAAAAGGAAAGAGGTACTATCAATAGAGCTTTTATTTCACGGAAGAAGGGACATCAAATTTTGCATCTTTTTATGAAAGGATCTACAGTAAAGTTTTTAGATAGATCACATTAAAAAAAAAAAGAAAACCTCTCCATCACAGGAAAGGTGTTTAGATTGGAAAAAAAAAAAAAAAATCAGACATTCAGAAATGAGGAAATGGCAGATTTGAACTTGCTCATGCAGCCACAATTCTATCCCTTTGTGGGATCATCCTGTATGCTGAAATTAAGCAGAACGCTGCTTGAGAAAAAAAGAGCATGTAATCATGTAACTAAAGAATGTCTCGTTCATAAGTATACCTCATACTTTCTAGAGAGAAGTTAAGAGAAGCCAAAAAAAATAATCATCATAATCTCTCTGCAAATGCATCATGATCACTGGTCGAATCGTGAACTGCTCAGTACTGCAAGTCTGGACTACAGGCAAATAAAAATAGCTGGAAGAAAGCCTTTAGAGGAGGACCAGACCAATACCAACTCCCAGGAGAGCCCAGTCAAGCCCACCCTCTTCCAAAAAGTTTGCACATGTGTACCAGATGGTACTTCCAGACAGAAACAAACAGGACGAGCTGCTCTGTTTGGGATTGTTTTGAAAAGATTCTACTCATTCTCCTTGCCTCTTATCTCTTCACCTGGGGAAAGAGGGCAGGGGCTATGTATAAAGGCTACAAACAGGGTTGTGTGATAGGCAAATGCTCCAGCCTGAATATGCTTTCAACACAGACCAGTGCTGCCCCAACAGCTCATTTGCGCTCTCATTCCAGCTCATGCTACACAGGGCATACTGGGACTGTTGAAATTCAGTTGTTTTGACACACTACCAACATTTTCCATAAAAGGCTTATGTCCAGCAGGAACTGCAGCAGTCCACAATGTTGCTAATCCTGAAGATGTCACAGGGCAGAGAAAAGGTACTCCACCAGACTGAGGGCCTTCTGCTTGTCAGATTTTAACACTGTGGTAAAGCACAGGAGCAAGATGGCATGTCAAAAATCTGTAATAATTGAGTAACTACCAAGGCTACCCAAACAGAATGTTTGCTCTTAGCTCCTTAATAAAAAACATGCATTCATTCAGCAAGAAGATTACTCATTTGATCTCTTACTCTTGACTAACTCCCAGTCTGCCATTTACCTTACCATTTTACAAACTGCCTTCATTTAGCTGTAATAAATTGGTGATCCCAACGGTTGTTCTCTACAGCTCATCAATATGGTTAAAGTGGAAGAAAAAAACCCCACACTATATGGCTTTCAAGTCCAGAGAACAAACAAAAGAGAGAAATTGCCCTCTTCACATATTTAAAAGGTCCCTTTACAGATTTATGTACTCTTCAAAGTTTGGGCCTGCTTAATAAGAAAGGAAACAACAAAAGCATGCTTAGTGTTTCACATAAGCACTGGGCACAAGGCTGCCAGCTTACATTATTTTATTACGTCTCAACATCTCCTGCTCTGCTTCCCTTCCAACCCAACTGAGATTTTTTTGTGCCACGAATTCTGGTTCTCAAAAGAAAGAAAAAAAGAACTCAAATCTCCCTTGGATTAAGTATTAAAATATTAAATTTGAAATCCAAAGTTGGGTTTATATTTGCTTGGCTAACAACAATCCCATTTCTGAATTCTAAAGGTTTGGAGATGACACTAGCCTAGCTTAGTTGTATTAAGCCAAATTATTACTATTAGAAACAATCAAATACCAATTTAGTTTCAAAGAAGTTTGGTACCCTTGTGTCTGTCAAGAGTCAACTCTTGGATTCTGCTTCTACTTCTTTTTTTCTTACCCCCTGGAACTTCAGTGAAAAGCCACTAACCAGAGAACCTGCAGCCATGTCTTTTGTTTTCAAGCCTAGCAAGATAGGTCCAGCCACTCTTTAGAATAGTAAAGAAAAAATACATAGACTTTTCACCATGAGTGAATGTTTTTAGTTCCATATAGATACTGGCAGGTCTTTCCTAGAATCATACAAAGGTACAGGTTGGAAGGAATCTTCCAAGGTAATCTAGTTCCAACCCCCCTGCCATGGGGAGGGACACCTCCCACTACGCCAGGTTGCTCAAGGCCCCATCCAACATAGTCTTGAACATATCCAGCATTGGGGCATCTACAACCTCCTTGGGCAACCTGTTCCAGTGACTCACCACTCGGTGAGTGAAAAATTTCTTCCTTGCATCTAATGTAAATCTCCCCTCCTCCAGTTTAAAGCCATTACCCCTCATCCTATCACTACAAACCCTTGTAGAAGTGCCCTCTTCAGCTTTCTTGTAGGCCCCCTTCAGATGCTGGAAGGCCACCATGAGGTGTCCCCAAAGTCTTCTCTTCCCCAGGCTGAACAACTCCAACTCTCTCAGCCTGTCCTCGTAGGAGAGATGCTCCAGCCCATCAATCACCTTTGTGGCCCTCCTCTGGACCCAGTCCAACAGGTCTGTGTCCCTTTTGTACTGGGAGCCCCAGAGCTGGACGCAGTACTCCAGGTGAGGTCTCACAAGAGCAGAGTAGAGAGGGAGAAGCACCTCCCTTGACCTGCTGGTCACGCCCCTTTTGATGTGGCCCAGCTGTTTTGGTTGCAAATTTAGAAACAGTTGCAGTATTCTATCCTGGTGATGCATACAGGGCAAATCTCGCTCTGCATGCGGACACAGCTAATTAAATTCTTGAATTCCCATCCTGTCTGGTACTTCAGAGGAAAGTTATTTCGCACAGAGCATGTGGACACAATAATCGTACTGTTCATGGCTGGGAAAAATCTTTCCTGACCACTGGGAGCCTAAAAAGCAAGATTTAACTACCTTATCTTAGCACACAGCATACTGACAATCATTATTTTAATATACAGCTAGTGCATTTAAATGTATAACCCTGGCTCCCTCAGCACATGATGGAATGCACTTACCACATATTATAGGCAGGTTTCTGTCACAAAATAATGATGGTGAGGGATTTGGTCCAAGCTGTGAGTAAGCAGGCCCAGCCCTGGCAGTCCTACATAAAATCTGGAAGAAGCATCCCACCAAATATGGCCATGTCAACTGGCCCGTAATTTCCACATTTAGTAGCCAAGCCTGCAGTTTCCCCCCCTCACTTCTACCTGCGGTCTAGAAGACAACATCACAGAAGAGATCCACATAGACAGTCTTTTTGGAGTCTGCCTAGACAGCCTGCTGCAAACTCAGTAAGAGAACAATTCTTCCCACTGGACCTGGAAACAGGATGAGAAGTGCTTGCTCTTTGTCCTGCAGCAAAAAGTAACTATGGTGCCAGGGCTAGCATCATTTTTTTTTTAAAGGGAAAAGGCGAAAGAAAAAGCAGAAACCAACTTGAATGGGCTCTGCAGAAGCTCATCTAGTTGATGTCCCTGCTCATGGAAGGGGGTTGGGCTATGATTCTATGAAAGCAGCACAAGATGATGGAGAGAGAGGGACAGGATCTGCTTTGACACCGGTTGCAGCTAAATCCCAGGATACAGTGTAGTGAAAAATTGGTACAGCAAAAAGCCAACCACTCCCAAGGTCTGGTTCAATATACAACTACAAATGATATGCCTCATGAGCAATTACACTTTTAATTCCACCACCTTACATTGTGCATTTAAAGTGGATATTTTTGAGCTTAAAATAATAATATGCTCATTTAAAGATAGTAATTGCAGGCACTATCCTTACCAACATATATGTTTTGGAACTTTGAAGCTCTGGTTTTTCTACTTGAGAAAAAAAAAGGACAAAAAAAAAAAATTCATCAATTTTTTTTTTTAGTGGAACTTTTAAGTGGAGAACTGTCAGTTTGTGCTCTTCCACTGGTAGCATCAGTATCACAGAGACACTTAAGATTAAATTCTCAATGGCTAAGGGATCACGAAGTTTACTCTGCACTAGGAAATTAATCTTAATGTGCTTTAACACTGTGAACGCAGAAACGGTTTTCCCTATGGCGCACTAATTTGGTGCTGCTGCTAACAAACTAAGAAATCCATGTCATAAAGGAATGAGGATGTTACTCTGGAATTCAGATTTTAAAATTTCCTTCTGTATTCCCTCATAGGCTTCTGTAATGCCCTTTGAATCAGGGACTTAAAGATATGGTAAACCTGAGCGCCATCATAGCTGACTGAGCTAAAATGGGACAACCCAACCACAATCTCAGACGCACAGAATCTCTATTACCCTTCTGTGCTGCTGTTCCTAAGCATCCAGCCGAAGAAGTTAGGGGCATTTTGCCTCTGTTGGCACCACACGGAAAAGCTCTGGCCACTACTGTGTGACCCAGTGTAGCTGCCATCCTGCCACCCTCCAGAGCTCTACTTTAGCAGTATCTTATTTAGTACTGCAAGTCTCATGACCCATATCCAATAAAGAGGTTCTGTCTAATACACTGATCAGATCAAAGGATGCTTTTCAAGCAACAGTTATGCAAGGGAGGAATGCAAGCCTCAAAACACTAAACAAATGCTAAGTTATAAATAAAATACATTCTTGCTCTTAAACCACATACCAGCCACCTGCTTGAAATGGAACTGTTACAGCCACAAACATAGACTTGTTAAGATTTATCAATTCCCCTTTATTAAAATTTTAAAAATTTTACTAGGATAGTCACTAACATTTTTCTGAGTTTCCTACATACTAGAAACGTGCCTAGAGACAGACAAATGAGAGCAAAGGAAGCTCTATCTGTATTAGCTTCTGGATGAAAAACACGAATAGCTGGTCTGTTGGAAAATTTTCAGAAATATTTTTACATCCACATTGCACTAACACCTCCAACCTAATCACTATCTGCTAAATCACAGGAACACAGAATGGTAGGGGTTGGGGGACCTCTGGAGATCATGTAGTCCAAACCCTGTGCTAAAGCATGTTCACCTACAGCAGGTTACACAAGATCACATCCAGGCAGGTTTTGAAAGTCTCCAGAGAAGGAAACTCCACAGCTTCTCTGGGCAGCCTGTTCCAGGGCTCCATCACCTTCACAGGAAAGGAGCTTTTCCTGTTGAGGTGGAACTTCCTGTGTTCCAGTTTGTGCTCCTTGCCCCTTGTCTTATCACTAGGCACCACTGAAAAGAGACTTGCCCCCACCCTTTAGATATATATAAACATTG
>JAVSBS010007501.1:0-29188 GCA_033124195.1 Coracias cyanogaster
CCTGCTGCAACTTAAGGCCGTTTCCTCTTGTCCCATCACTTGTTCCTTAGGAGAAGAGACTGGATCCAACCTCCTTTCAGGGAGTTGGCAAGAGCCAGAAGGTCTCCCCTGAGCCTCCTTTTCTCCAGGCTCAACACTCGCAGGTCCCTCAGCTGCTCCTCACCAGACTTGTGCTCTAGACCCTTCCCCAGCTCCGTTGCCCTTCTCTGGACACGCTCCAGCCCCTCAACGACCGTCCTGAAGCAAGGGGCCCAAAACTGACCCCAGGATTTGAGGGGCAACCTCCCCTGCGCTTCTCCTGGGGTCTGGCCCCATCTGCCAGCAGAGCCACCAGCCGTGCTGCAGCACACAACGGGCCACCTGCATGGAAAAGAATAATAAACCAAAGCCTGACAGCTGCCCAGTGAAGCGGGGTTTTGGGGAGCTGCGTTACAGAGCCCCGGGGGCCGCCCCACGCTGCCAGACCTGCCCGGCTCCCCCCGGCCTCGCTGCCAGCGGGACCCCGTCCAGCCCAGACCCTGGCACAGGGAGGGACGCGAGAGCTGGGGCAAGTGCCAGGAGCGTGGCGGGGAGGGGGAAAAGAAAGAGACAAGAGTCTGAACTACTCACAGAGGCAAAAATTTAATGGCAAGTCATCTTCCCTCCTTTATTACACCTTGGTTAGCCAAACAAAAACAAAAAAAAATTCTGCAGGTAAAAAAAGTTTTAATGGTCACACAGCACTTTATACATATATCGTAAGCAACCAAGCATCCACATCTGCACGTGAACGACACACCTCTAAGCATGGCCTCAATAGTCAGGTCGGGTTTGGGTTTTTTTTTTTTTTCATTAAATACTGTACAGAATCAAGGCTACAAACTGATTTTGTAACGCCTCTCCCCCAACCCCAGCACTTAAAACAGTTACAGGCTGCTCTCATTTGTACATCACACAGTCGTGTAGCCAGTTTTAAGGCTAACAATATGCATCATGCTTTGGCTTTTTTTTTTGTGTGTTTTTAATTTTTTTTTAAGGTTTTAGCCTTTTAAATTTTATTACCCTTAAATATTACATACATACACAAAAAATTACATAGCTGCAGTGTGCTCACCACCAACCTCATCACCCAGGAGCTTCACATTATCAAAAGCTTTAGAAAATCTGTAAACCTCTGTGCACACCTCGGTTTGGGACAGCCAGCTACGGAAAGCCAGGGACGATGCCAGGGCAGCCGGGGAGCAGCATCCCCTTCCAGAAGGCCAATACACACCTCCTTAGTAGGAAGCCCCAGGAACCTGCAAAAGCTCTTGATGTATGACCAGAAGAAACACAAGAGTCTTCTTGGGCAACAAGGAGGATGCGAGCAGTGCACCCGGCTGCCTGCCCGCCCTCCTCCCCGGGTGGGTGGGTGGGCAGCCTGACCAGCCCCTGCTGACCACCTTCCCCATGAGATGAGAGCTGCAGAGAGTGAAGCATGGGTAAAGCAGGGTCCTCCAGAGCTCCTCCATCCCTCCATCCCCTGCCACAGCTCAGCCCTGAAAGGTTTTCTCCCTCCCTGGCGAAGGACAGGCACAGCTCAGCACAGGCGACAGACAGGTCGGCATTTGTAGATCACCAACCACAATTTTGTCTGGTGAGTAAGAGGTTTAATCATTTGCGGAACGAGCCTCTCTGCCTGCCCTTCCCCTGCCCCGAAGCTGCAGCCTCACCCCTCTGCCCCATTTGGCCCTTTTATATTTTGGAGACGCCTCCGCTCCTCGCTCAAAGGGATTCATTCATTTAGCACCAGCCCCAGCCAGAACACAGCCATGAGCTCCACGGGCAGCTCACGCTGCTCTGCCCAGGGCTCAGAGCATCTCTCCACAGCCCAGACCGGGGTCTGCCACGCTGCCAGCCCCACTGCCAGGCAGGGAGGGCTCCCGCTGCCAGAGCAGGGTCAGACCTACCTGCAGACCAGCGTTTAGAGAGCTCTGCGGGCCCAGGGCTTCGTTCACAGCCAAGCCCTGCGTCCTCCAGAACACCGGGAGCAGGATGTGCCTTCCAAAATCCTGGCAGCGGATGGTGAGGTGAGGAGGGCTCTGCGCAGCCAGCCCCTGGCTCCAGAGCATCACGGGGGCAGCTGGAGACAGCAGCAGGCACAGGGAACAAGGTGGGGGGGCTGGGTGCAGACCCTGACATTTCAAGGAGCAGAAAGCACCACGCAGACGGGCCAAGATTCACCTACTGCTCCCCACTTCAAAATGAGGTGGCCAGACCCTGGCTCGGGAGGGAGGAAGGGACAAAGCCCACATTGAGCAAGAGCAAAGGAGCGTTTTGGCTCCACTGTTACTTCTGGCAGAGCCAACAGCTCAGCCTGACTCCTCCATGGGAAGCCTGGCACCACCGGCTGGAAGGACCAACGGACTCTCCCTGACAGACTGTGCTCCACATGGATGCTAAGTGGGTGCTTCTCGAATGCCTAGACCCTGGACAAATGTGGTAGCGCTGAAGCATGATCTCCCAGCTCCAGAAGTAAGTGCGTGCATACAGAAAAAGAGGCTTCAGGAAGGTGTCTTGACCAGGAGACACTCTGGCAAGTCACTGCTCATGGTCACCAGCTCAGACAGCTCTTGCTGCTGAAGCACGGGCTGACCTTGCGGCCATTGCCCAGCACGCACGACAGCTCTGCAGGGACATCAGGGGCATGCGCCGTGCCCATAACGCTGCCGGGCCCCCACAGGAAACGCTGGCAAGGGAAGGAGCTGATAAGAGTCTGCGGCAGTGTCCGATGTGCTCCAGTCGCTGGCTAACAGCACAGGAACCGTCACAAACTGCTGCTGCTACAGCAGGACCTTGTCACAACAGCTCCTTTCCCCTGGGTGACCCTGGCTCAAACAGCTCCGAAGCGCCCACCTACAGCTGAACGACGCAGAAGCAGCAGCCGTGCCAGGTCCACCATCCAGACAGGCTGCGAGATCTCCAATACGCCCCAAGACCACGCGCTGCCGCCTGCCCAGGTGAGGCCGAGCTCTGCGGGCAGGTGCAGTGCTGTGTGACAGCGGGGATGGCTGCAAATGAAAGACGGGGATACCTAGTAAGGGCAGAACCCTGAATCCCATGTATTTCTAGAAGACAGGCATGCATGGTAGGGAAAGAGAAGTTTGCCTTACTCTGGAGAAAAAGAATTGGAGAGGGCTGGAACTGCTTCCAGAAGACTGAGCAGGACTGGATGGAAACCCTGCAGCACTCCCAGGGCAGCACAAGTGCTAGTGCAGAGCTCTGGTTCTGCCTACTAAGTCCTGGTTGGAAGAACCTCGTAGCTATCGGTGAACAACTAAGACTAGAGCAACTCCGTATGGTGTAGACAACTCCAATGCAAACACAATCCAATGTCTAAGTACGTAGAAGCTGGGGCAGACTTCATGAAACCCATGGTAACGCAGAGAGAGATGAAAGACCAGGAGGGCACCACCCACTTCCAGATGCTACAGCAATCATCTCGCCTGGCTTGAAGCCCACCAGAACAAACTGCTGGGTGTGGTGCTGGTGGGAAGAGTCCTTTTGTGGAAAGGTGCCCCAAGATGAAAGTGCAGAGGGAACGTGGCTGCAAGACTGCTTCTGTGCAGGTCTCAAATCTTACCATTGTAGGGTCAAACTCGCAAGAGGAGCACATACGTGGGGCAGGGGGAAAGAAGAAGGGCTGGGGGCAAAGAGTTATTCATGCTTAGACAACCTTTCCTCGGAGGAGCAATCAGGTCTACCACCTTCTTTGGAACAAACCAAGCTGAGGAAGAAAAGCTGGAAGGAGAAGCCAGTTTACTGGTAACAGCGTTTGCCAATTTCCTTTCTGCTGCTTTCCCTTCTCCCCTCTACCTGCCTGTCCCTAACCTGACCATTTATTTGTCCTCTGTCCACTCCGGGATATTGGCCCCTGCTAAGGCAGCCCGGTACTGCTGCAAGACACCGCGGATGCTTTTAATGAACCCCTTGGACAAAGGGAAGAGGGGGAACCCAATATCAGGGTAACCGCTCTTCTCCGGAAGGAAACTCCTGTAGCTCTTTCTCCTTTTCTTTGGTTTCACACTAGGCTGCAAGGCAGAGTCCTGGGCAGCCTTCCCCTCGTCCGTTCGGTCTCTGGCCAGGTCTACCCCCCTGGCTTGGCCTGTGCTCTCCGAGTCTGAGTACTGTTGGAGATCACCAGCATTGGGCATCGAGGTTGTGAACTCCGACTCGTCCAGCTCCTCCTTCCCGTCGAGCGCCGAGTCGGACAGTTCGGCAGCCGCCCCCTGCTCCGAGCTGCTGCCGTACTCCGCATTGTCTCCTGGGCTCTCGGCCAGGGTGCCGCAGGCTGAGAGAAGGGAGGCGGAATCCGCCCCGTTGGCCTGTTCGTGGCTCCGCTCCACCAGCTCGTTCGTCTCCAGCCAGGACTCGATGCGGGACACCAGGCGCCAGCCATTGCAGCGAAAATGCTCACGGATTTCGTGCTCAAAGACTTCCACCGGCCTGCGCAGCAGCTGCATCATGGACTGCACCACTCGGATCAGGGTCATCTCGTTGTAGCAGCGACTGTTCTCATAACCCTCCTGGAGACCCCGGTCACTGTCAAAGCCCGCCTCGTTGTAGTAGGGCTCATTCACTAGGATCAGACCTGCCAAGAGAAGGGGACACCAAGGGGTTACAGGAGGAACTTGACTGTGAATCGCCATCAGACACTGCTGGGCCAAAGTGGTCGAGATTCAAAAGGTCACAACAGCACCTTGCCAAGGTACCACACTAGCTTCTCCTGCAGCCACACCAACACAAGCAGCCCAAGACAGCGCAGGGACTGCAGGAGAAGGCATCGCAGAGAAGCCACGCTTTGACTTCAAGCAGGTAGCAGAGGTCAGGCTGGAGAACCAGGAACCTGCAAGATGCAATGCACTGGTACAGCAAGGGGAGTGCTCGTCTGAATGGGTCTGTGGCCTTCTGCTAGGGTGGTGGGGATCTTAGACGCTATCAAGGGTGGCGTTCAGGGTCCTTGGCTCGTAAGAACAATTTTCCAGCAGTGCTATGCAGAGGCACGAAACAGCAGAGGAGGTCAAAGAGGCAGGAGGGGAAGATTTCACAGCTCCTTTCCCTCCCTTCCTAGCAAAAAACCCACAAACACACCCAAAGGTTTTTTTTTTTTTTCTTAAATAGGTTTTTTTCCTCCTCCTTTTAAACCAGAACAAAGGTCACTCTTTGGTAATAGGCTTTGAGCTGGCCAGGTCCTGTCCCAGCCAGCACAGTCCCATCAGACAGCGCAGTTCTGAGACAGAAAACACTAGGACAAGTCACACATACCAAACCATGCTTTCTCCTGCTTGCTTCTGGTCTAATGCAGTTTCATGTGTGTAGCAATGGCACCAGCACTGCCAGGCTGCTGGCAGCCTGCCACAAACTGCATTAGAGCCGGCCAAGGTGAGATCATGAGTCTCTCAAAGCCTGGGCAGGAGGGGGAGAAAAGGTTTTTCACGAGCACCACGTTGCTCCAGTAAAACATTTAGTATTTCACTTTCTAAATTTGGATCCTCAGCCTTGTAAATGAGAAAAAGCTTTTCTTGTGGTGACTTTCCCCCCCAGGAGGACACAGGTGGACTGTGATACTTCTGAGGAGCAGGAGCTGCCTGCAGGCAGGAACCCTTGCTCTGTGTCAAAGGTTTCTCAAGTCACATGCCTGGCTCCCTGCATAGAAAGTTGGCCTTGAGGAAGAGATTTGATTTAGTCTGTCTGCCCTCAGACTAGATCTGGCAGGGCAGAGCCGATGGCAGGAAGCCCTGGGGCTGGTCTAGACACACCCCTGATTATTCTTGGCTTCAGAAGGAGCATAAACACCATGGTTGTGTGCAAAAAACATGCCTGGTGTAGGACAGGCAGGTGACTCAGTGGGGATAAAAAAAAAACCAGTCCTGAGAATGAAGCCCAGTTCAGCAACTTCAGCTGACTTGGGTAACTGGCCGAGGACATGGTGGTTCACCTCTGTCAGCTCAGAATAAGGAGGAAAACAGCTCTGTACTCAGCTGTGGCAGTGAGAAGAAGGGAAAACATTGTGTCAGAGACCTGGGATGCAGCCAAGAACCCGGGCATGAGAAAAGCTTGCACCTGCTTCCACTGCTGAACTGGAGAGATAAGGACAGAGCTTCATCCAGCAAGGTGAGAGCAAAAGGCAGCACTAACCGGGCTGGGGTGGCAGATCCCAGTCGTGTGGCCCCCCCAGCCTCCATTCCCTCCTCCCCCAGCCTGTTCCTGTCCTACAGGCTCTGCAGGCACATTTACCTTGGATGGAGATGAGTACTTGAAGGAGGCTGGATTTACTGGTCCACCTTTCAGTCCCCTGAAATGCACATACAAATGTGTTAAAGGGCTGAAGCACCTTCAGGTTTGCTCTTAGGTAACTGTTAGACAAAGCGAGGCCCCAGATTCTCTGCATTCCTATCACTAAGGTCCTGTGGCTCCCAGCAGGAACATGGGACTCTATGAGCACACGATGTGCTAGTGTCCCATGTACCAACCCATCTCTCCACTTTTTGCCAGCACTGCAGCCCATTCTACCCTACATACCAGACACCAGTTCCAACCCCTCCCCAGCCACCCTGCTGATCCACCTGTCCAAAATACAGCATTTCCCCGCCTCTGGTTATTGCAAGTCTCCAGCTGGACTTTGTGCCACACTACAAGACTCGTCCACGGTGCAGCAGACAGGGATCCAATCCATGGGAGACCATCTCACACTGGCACTGGCATCTCTGTGCTGTCCAACCATGACACAGCCCGGCTGGTCTGACCACAGGCTTCTCACCGTGACAGGACAGACAAGAGCCAAATACAGTCCCAGAAGCAGCCAGACTACACCAGTCACCTGCTCCAGACATCTACAACAGAGCCCAAATTCAAGCCACCCCCAGCTCAAGCTCCACCTGAGACCAGAAGCCACCCAGGACCCTTGGCCTAGCAGGAGGTGGTTGGTTCCCAAAGCAGCCTGGCACAAGCACTGCTCCCCAGGGCCGGGTGGGAGCGTTACCTTGCCTATCCACGTCCCCAGGAGGCTGACACACACTTTGCCGTTGTCGTACAGGTTGGGATTCAGTCTCCCACTGCATTGGGAGAGGTACCGGAAGAGAGGTGGGACAGCAGGGTAGATGTTGGGGAGCTGGATATCAAAGAGAAAGAGGCCATCTTCATAGGGTGTGCGCGTGGGGCCTTTTATAAGTGCTGAGAAGAGATCCTGTGGAGAGAGGTAACATAAGCTGGGCACTGTGAAACATCCTCCTACCGTGGCAGGGTTGTATTTACATAGGGGAGAGAGGGGCTGTGATTAACTAAGCCCCTGCAAGAGTCAGATCAAGCAACGCATCTCAGAGCGCCTTCCCTCTCGAAGCTGCACTTCTACTCCAGCCTGAGAGCAGAGTGAGCCTTCAGTCTGCAGCAGGGCTTCCAGGACAGCCAACAACCCTCAGACCGCTCCCTGGTGACAGCAGCCCCTCGCTGGCTGCCCACCTGCCTTTCCTGCTCACACCCAGAACAGGCTTCCTGCAATGAGGAGCTCCCCGTTGTCTGCTGCCCTGACTGGGGGAACGCAGAAGCAGCCCTTTACGGTAATTACAGCTGCGTTTCACATGCTGCACACATTCCTGCAGCTCTAATGCAAGGGATTAAGGCTAAGCAGGGAATTCCAAAGAAAGAGATCCGGATGCTGAGCCCAGCACTGACAGACAGGCATTTGAGAGCAGGCACTTGCCATTCGATCCTCGAAGGTTTTAACCATGATGCCATCAGGCAGGGAGGTGGCCAGGAGAGCCATCTCTTTCCGCACAGTACTAAAGAACTTCTTTGCTTCCGGAGGCTGGAACTCCATTTTCTTGAAGGCGTGGGTATCTGTGGGGCAAGGAGGAGAAGGGGATGAAAGCCTGCCTTTGGAAAGTGCCACAAGTTCCTTGAGGAGGAAAATCTACCCATGTGTTGCAGCTGTAATTCAGAAGAGAAGAGCTGACTGGCTTTGGTGCTGAGCCAGGATGCAGCCTGGAAATTATTTTATTTTTGCCCACGCTGTACAGCAGCCACAACCTGCACCTCCTGTTCTCACGGTCCCACACACTGTCCCCGTGCCCCACAAGGAGCCCTGTGCCACAGCCAGGACAACAATGCATCATCACACAAAGCAACGACCCTTTCTCTACAAAACCTCCCCATCTTTCTTTATACACACCTCAGGTTCAGGCCACTTTGGCCATCTTTCCTTCTCAGGTCTGGCCCGGCTGGCTGGCTCACCAAGCACCTTGGGCTCTGCTGTCACCAGTGTTCCTCACAACCAGATGCTCTTTTTTATTTTTGGCTGATTAACATTGGTGCAAGTGACCAAGGACACTCACCCACCGAGGACACCCAGCACAAGAACACCAGCTGTTCCTGCTCCTGCTTCTCAACCTATCCATCCCTGCAAAAAAGCCTGAACAAACCCTGTAGCTTTCAAGGAAGTACCTGCAATGGACAGCAACTCATCTCCAAAGTTAGATACCAACATGGACAAAGGGGAAGCCCAATTTTGTGGCTTAAGAGTTTATGATAGTGCCTAGAGATGCCATCTAAAAGCCAGGTTTAAGTTCTAGAACAGGTTGTGCTACGGAAGTTGCCTTAATTTCTCCTCTCCAGTTAATGAGCTGTGAAAAAGAAGAGGATACCCCATCCAAAAGGTCTAGAAGCAAAGATTTTGGAGACAGAAACACTACAGGACTGCAATGAAGGACAGAGCATCCCGCACCAGCCTGGCCTGATGCACTCACCTGGAGCATACTCCAACACGGAGAAGACTTCTCCCTTGGCACTGGTGAAGGTCACTCCAGGCTTGCCTCCACTCTGCTGGCAGAGCACTGGTGTCTCACTGGGCCACTCTGACCTCACTGGTGTCTGTGCCTCAGCTTTTTCTTCTTTCTTTTCTGTCTCCACCATGGCTTCCATCTTTTCCTCCTCTGCAATAGCCACATTATCCAAGGTCTTCTTTAGATTTTCCTGCAGCTTTTTAATATCATCCAAGAACTTCTTCTCCCGAGTGGGTTTTTCCAACTCCACAGTTGGGGAGGTGGGAGAGCCAGTCAGCAGCTGCTCCACAGTCATATTTTTCAGGCTTTCCAAGATCTTGATGGCCTCCTTCAGTTCCCGGAAGCTCTTTGGGGCTCCGTCCTTGCCAGCTTTCTCCGCAGCAAGATCTGCAACTGCCATAGCCACAGCTCCCTGGACTTGTTCCTCTACTTTTTTCACCTCCTCTGCTGCCGGCTCCTCAGGCTCTAACTCCTCGATTTTTGGGTGGTCGTCTTCCATGAGGCCATTGTCTGTCTCCCAGCTGTCGCTTTCATCCTCCCACTCAGAGGATGCCCCGCTGGTGCTGCCGTCAACAGAATCGTAGTCCGACTCCTCAATTTCTGACTCAATATTGTATAAGTGCTAAACGAGAGCAGAGTTACAAAAGACACCAGTTAGGCTGAAGCACAGAGTTTTTGTTGTTTTTTCAATGCAGGCAAGTCAGTTCTCCCCATGAAAAGAGAGCTCCCAGCTAGAATTTTGGGCTGTTCTACCCCTTCCATCTATACAGGGTAGACTGTGTTTGATTCAAATCTCGTGTTCATCAATGACCAGCAGATTATGAATCAGCACAGCCCCATCCTCCACCTTTCAAAGTAGGGCACTGGGGGAAACCAGGACAAGTTCTAGGTAGGCTGCAGCCATCCCAACAGCTGGGATCCAGCCACCAAGGAGAGCACACAGGCACCAAAGAGCTACCTGGATGCCCCAGGGTTTCTGAATGCAGAGCTAGTTGTGGGTATCGTGTGTGGAGTTAGTGTTGCTGGTCCTGTTTCTGCACCAGCAACTGTGTTGGCACAGAGCCCTGGTTTGGCTGCCTCCACGCTCTATCCTTCCACAGAGACAATGCTGGAACCAGGAAAACATTCCCATACCAGCTTTCTTCTTCTGTGGCACACATCATTTGCCATCAGAGCCTTGTTACGCTGCTTTAGCTGTTGTATGTCACTACTGCTTAAAAATCATCTGGGACAATGAAGCCTAACCCAAGCTGGTGAATAAGCTCTTACATAAAACATTCTCTTCCCCTTCACTACTGGAGCTGAACCCATCCACACTCTGTCCAGCCTCACCTCTGATAATGATGCTTTTCAATATGCTGTAGCTCTTACGAGGTCCCCTTGCAGAGGCTTATGGACATACTCCAGCTGTGAGCACCAACAGAGAAGCCGGGGAGCAAGAACAACTTTATAGGGCTGCGTTAGGAATTACAAGATGGAGCATTTAATCCACAGCCTTCTGACATTTGAATGACGGCCCAAGAATCCTCTTAATCTTGCAAGATATGAGCCCAGAGGCTAAAGTGCATGGACACTCAGTCATCCTGTCAAAGCCTTGAACTGCACCAGCACTATTTCACCAGCCCTGTGCCACCCAGAGACAGGCAGCCCGCAGAGGTTAGCTGGGTTCAACACAAGTGACTGCAGGCAGGAAAAACCATCGAAACTCAGTGCCCTCAAAGCTAATCCAAATCTGAGTTGGAAAGTTAATTAGCCAGTTATGCCATCTTTATTTTTAGAGCTGAGAAAAAGCACCCAGACAGCTTCTCTCTGGGCATATGGACAGGCATTGATAAATCACGGTTTTACCAACTGATAACTCATGCTCCTGACACTTCCCCAACGCCCATAATTACGCAGACAAGCAGAATCGAAGGGACTGGCGTGACACAGCAGGAGCTGCTGCAGAGCCCCAGCACCGCAGTGTGAGAACAGCCCTTTGTGGAGCGCACATCAGACCTCCGATTGTGCCTGTGATCCAAGCACATGTGACAACAGGGGGAAGGGAGACAGCAGCCTGCTTTGTAACGCTCTAGTCCACTGCCATAGTGCAGGCATTGACTATTCTACTGTAATTAATGCAGAGCTGCTTGGTTTAAAAAGAAATCTTGATCGAGTACTTTCTACTCTCACAGGCGTCTCCGTGGCGGAGGCAGCGGTGTTCTCTGACACAGTGATGGAGATGGGACCCTACAGAAGCAGGTCTTCTCTTATCTTTAGGCTGTCTGCCTTAATTTGAGGCAACAAGGAGAAGAGACATTGGATGAAACTGTACATGGAGGAGTAAGATTACAAGACAGTACAAGAAAAACCTTAGAACAATGCAGGAAACAAATCAATGGGGTTAAGTGGGTTAGCAGTGTGGCTGTATCTATTTTTAAGGTTGTGCTCAAGCTTTTTCCCTCCATACCCTGGGAAGACATTTGGGTCTGATGCTCAGGTTAGTTGAGGTGACAACTTCTGGCTCTAGTCCAGAAGCAGGAGCTTCTTTAGCCAAGGAAAACACTTTGGTGCTATTCCACAAGCAAGACAGAACAAGCTAGTGTTTTTCAGCAGTGCCTTAGTTGGGCAACACAGCGAACCCTGGGCTCAGAAGGCAGGACTGATGATCCCTGAGCTTTGCAACCCCCTCGGCAAAGCAGCAGACGTTGGAGGCTGAGAGCAGGGCTGCGGTCAGAGCCGTGAACATGCAGTACAGCATGAAGAGGGAGCAAGGGCCTGCCCATACCTTCCTCTTCTCTATATTCAAGAGCAGTGATGAACAATCGGCTACTCAGTCTTGACAAAGGAAGGACTCTCTTGTGCTAAAAGGAGGGGGAAGCCACCAATAAACAGAGCGAGATTCCCTTACCCAGTGAATCTTTCCGCACACAGGATTTAAAACCAAGACTTGTCACTCATCTAAGAATTACAGGGATATCATGAGCTGGAACAGGACCTCACCTGAGGCAGAATGATGGTCTTGGAGTTATCAGCCCACACCACTTCCACTTTACTGCTGACATCCACACGAGCCACTTGTCCAACTGAAGGCTGTGGAAACAAGAGCAGTTTGTCAGTCCCTTTTCCTTCCCAGGCATTTCAGATATTCCCCAGCTGGAGAACCACCTAGAGCAATGCTTGCAGCCTGAAGAAAACAAGTGGCACGAGTCCTGGGGTCCCATGCCAAGCAGAACAATCCTACAGATTAGGGTTTCCATGAGAAACTGCACAACCCTGCCATGGAGATGGGGAAAAATCACCCTCCATGAAGGAGGGAAGGACCGGGAGGGCCGGTCTGGCAACAGATCCTCACTTCAGATGAGGACCAGGGCCACTGCAAGGCTATGGCCTTTCTGCAGGCAGCATGGCCAGGCTGTGCCAGTGCCAGCAAGGGGACAGGATGGTCCCCTGCATGGGGATGCCCTCTAGTGGGGTGCCACCAGCCAGCCCTGCGCTCCCACACCCACCATCTGGGGCTCCCAGCAGAGGGTGCAGGCGTGAACAGACAAGTCACAGTTGGCACAGGGTGTGCATGGTAAGTAGCACCTTGCAATGGAAGAAGGTTATGTAGGTCAGCTGAGCGAGCTCCGATGTTTCATGCTGCTGAAACCAGAGCTGCAATAAGAGCCACACTACACCTTTTAGCTCTTTTTTTAGGTCAGCAGGTTTAAAAGCTATAGGTCTTCCTACACAATAAGGAAGGAAGCTTGTTTCCTAGCAAAGAGTGTATCCTCTACAATGTAAGTTGTTCCCGCTTCATCCCTAGATCAATCATCTTGACAAAATTAACATGCATACAGTAACTCAGATGAAAACCAGAGCCCCAGTCTTCTGTTGCCAAGTGAAACTGATTTCATGAGAAATCCACCTTCACTCTTGCTCAGAAGCCCACAGAACATCCTCATATTAGAAGTTACTCTGAAATCCTAAGTGAGAGTTTTACTAAACCCCCTCAGGCTTATGCTCAATTCTTGTCTCAGCTTCATTCTTGCTCTGCTATAGACTCTGTCACCAAGGTGAAAGGATTTCAAGGTTGTATCTCCACTAGACTTAGAGATTTGATGTTACTCACGACAGCAGGGGACACTGACACACAACTAGTGAGCAATACAGTTTAGGATGCCCAGGAAGGGCCTGAGGCTCTCCTAGTGACTTTTTCAAGCATCTCCAGTAATACCCAGTGACAACGCAGTCACATAACTGTGCCCAGAACTCACCTCATCTTCCTTAGCTGTGGCTCCGTCCGAGTTGCCAATGCGAATCACAATGTCAGTAGTGCGGAAGCGAAAGTCTGGATGATCAGCAATATCGTAGACGCTCACATCCTCCTCCTCCCCGATCAGCTGCATTGGAGACAGAATGCAAACAAGTCAGCCCCAGGATGTGGCACTGCTCTGCAGAGCATGCCTTCAGCACCTGAAAGTACTTTGGGCTACATTTTGCCAATTTTCAGTTGCTCCAACAGCCTGCAAGGAGCTGCTCATGCCCCTTGTCACCTCATCCTGCAGCACATCCATCAAGACACAACAAAGAAAGGAAGCAGGTACTCTCTGTCATCTGCTCACCCTCACCTTTACTTCAGATTTCACATCGCTACCATCACAGACACACAAGAACAAAGTTTTAATCCCTTCTGAACCCTCAGGTTTCTCAAAGCAGTTCACTGGCAACCAAACTGTTAACAGAGTTCACTTTTGAACTGATCCAAGGCAACAGGAAAGCTTGTCAGTTGATGGGAAACATCTTTCCTTTGATATCTCCTGGAGGAAGAGAGCTAGGAGCCCACAAATAATGAGAAATGGGTAAAGGGGAGCACAACCCCAGGCCAGACGGATGTTCTGGATGGGTTAGGGCTGGATGGAAAGGCCCTGCTCAGTTATGACAGTGTGGTCTCTCATCCTAAGGCAGAAAGCAGCGCACTGGATTTGTGTGGTTCCAGTCCCCCTCCCATCTCCAACCAGAGCATAGTATATCAAGATACAAAATACAGCGTTCCTACAAGCCCCGAGAAAAAGCTATCAGGCTGACTCTGGGCAATAGTGCCCAGCAGAGGCAAGCAGGACAACACGCAATAGATTCTCTTTCCATGAACTAGCAAAGACATGGGAGGAAAAATTCTTATGAACTCAAAAAAACAACTGTCTGTGACAACTTCAGCAAAAATCTTCATCCATACTAGAGCCTGATGTTGACTATGGGATGCAAACCCTATGCTCGCTCTTTGCTGCCTTGCAGTCATCTACAAATATGAAGCAACATCACCTTCAGCTAAGGATCAGAGGCCCAAAAGCACGTTGCTGTTCCCATTCTCAAGGACAACCTCTGCTGTGGAGCTGACTCCCAGGCTTATCTGTGAAGCTTGTGCTGTTTTGTGGCTGTTTTCTCACTACTGCTTCCGACAGGCTCCTGCACATACCTCCACATCATCCCCGCTGGATTTCAACTTGAACCACTTCACCACGCAGGTACGGCCAATGTGGTCACCAGACTGCACGACTCCGTATAACCCGGGGTCCTGGGAGCTCTGAGCTTTAGGTTGTAATGGTGGGGAAGAAAATAGACAAGTTAAGTGGAGGAGCACAGACTTCCCGCAGCAACTGAGGCTGTCAGCTCCCGAGCTCTCCCAGCTGAAACCTTCCATATGTGAATGGCATGAGGGAAAACAGCTCTTCCTACACAGTGAAAATTGTACTCAGCTAATGAGTTGCATGGAATGCTGATAAAGTAAGACTAAGCTGCATTGAACTGTGTGAACACAGTCACTTTGGGACCACTTTTAAGCTCTATCACCAAGAGAAAAACCTGCTGTCACCTTAGTTCTCTGCTCTCCACACCAAGGCTGTCAGAGTTTCTGGGCGGCTGCTGAGAGCAGCCCTGCCTGCCAAGCTCTTCAGCCAGAAATGTGCCACCCACAACAGTGCTGCTCCTCTGGAAAAGCAGACTGGACACAGAGGTGGAAGGCAGGAGGGCCCGTGCAGACACATTCATCAGGGTCCAACGGCATCAAAGCTGGGTCTGGACCACTCCCCCAGGCCGGGGCATGCTGCTATCCACGCATCTTTCAGATTTATCTGGCTGACCAGGATCTACCTCCCAGCATCCTTGGCAGGGGGACACAAGGAACTGCGGGCATCCCACGCTGCTTGGAGAGCATGTCTGACAGAGGACTAGATTCCCAGAGGCCACACAAAGGGTAGAGCTGGAGGGGATGGATAACTTTATTTTCTACAAACTACAGCTAACCCACAAGACCAATCAGACTATTACTCATTAGAAATGGCCAGGCAAAACATTTTTTTCTGCTAAGCTAGCTTTCTCTCTTCCCAACCTGATGATACCTTGTGCTCCCCACTGCTGATGGCCCACTCCTGCTTGAAAAGAAGAAGAGCTGAGAGCCAGATGGTATGCCATCAATATTTCATGTGCAAATGTCATAAGTCTCCTTGAACTTGTACCATGACCCTCACCAGCATCACCAATTAGTTTGGTGAAGAAAGGGGATGCAAGAAGATGCCTCTGGATCTCAAAACCCTCCAAGGAAAAACATGTAGGGTCATGACAGACAAGCCACAGAGAAAAAGCAGCCTGGCAGTGAGCTGTTCATTGCTCTGCTCTTCCTGCGAGAGCCCAGAGCCGTCTGCGCTATCAAGGAGAAGGTGGGCCACCTCTACAGAAATACCGAGAATTCTAGTTTTGCTCCTTGGCATTTATTCCTTCCACATCTTGCCTGTTGTCAATGTTCCACTTGAGTATTTAAATAACGGTGCTGACATTCGTGTTAAGTCACCTGAACCACTGCCTGTCCCTTGTTAGGCTCTTGTGCCTACCTCAGGTGAGTACGAGCAAGAGCCACCATAAAAATGGCTACAGTGTACATCAGGAGATCCAGGTTGATGACTACTTTGCAACTGCAAGCGTGTTTGTTCCCTGAGGAGAGCATTGCTTTGACACCCAATACCTCTTTTGTCCACCACAAAATCCCCGGGGCAGAACTCGTTGTTGTCCAGATGATGGACTGGAATCAGCTCGTTGGAGCGAATGTTTGTCTCCACGGTGCCATCCTGCCACATCACGTCAGCTGAAGTCATTGTGGTCACCACTTCTACAGCGACCCTGGGAACACAGAAAGGCAACAAGTTACCAAAGGGAACGTGCATGAGCATAAGCAGAACGTGATGCTGTCAACACCAGGAATTGAGATGATCTCAGCAACAGCAAGGTACTTAGCAGGCTGGGAAGCAAGGCAGGAAACCCCATCCGGTCCCTGTGGAAGAAGGCTTTGTTTTGACGGGCTCTCTGTCCCTGTAGATGTTACACTGCTGCCAGTCTATATTGCAGGAGGACTCTCTGGGGATGCTGAGCTCACTTTTATTCCTAGTGGGGCAAATTAACATCTACCAGCACCTACTTTATACCCCTAGCAGAGGTATGATG
The DNA here is from genome assembly GCA_033124195.1 of Coracias cyanogaster. NCBI lineage: Eukaryota > Metazoa > Chordata > Aves > Coraciiformes > Coraciidae > Coracias > Coracias cyanogaster. Next base: position 16,251 of record JAVSBS010007501.1, read on the forward strand.
GGACCGTCAAATATTCTGAAGCTTAAGATCTTCTCCACTGAAGCACCTTCTAAGCCTGGCAGCTCTGAGGAGTCTTTGAAGCTAGAGGAGCATGGGAAAGGAAGGCTAAAGCAGCATCCATCTCAGCCCTTCCAGAAAGGAGAAAACAAAGGCAACACATCAAATATGGGTAATGCAAAAGGATTTTGTTTAAAAAGAGACAAGTCTCCTTCCCAGCTGTTCAAACACACACATGTGTATCTCTGCAGCTCAGAAATGAAACTCAAACACACAACAATGGACCCCATGCTGGTACTCGGCTCTGGAGCTTGACAGAGTTGCTTGAAGAGACAAGTTGCTTGGGGGCAGGAGGAACAGAGCTGCAGTCTAGCTGGACAGGCTCTTCTAACGAGCCCTCCACCATTTTCATGTCTCCTGCAGCACAGAGCAAATTGAATCCCATGCTGATTTTAAACTTTGTCTTTCTTTTGCTGGCCAAGCCTTCCAGACATAACACAAGTGCTGCATTTATGTTGGTTTCAAGTCAAGCCATAAGGATACAATAGGCAAATACAACTGTTCTCCTCCAGCAGTGCTTTAATGAATGTCAGAAATATTTTAAAGTAGAAATAATACGAAGTTTCTAGTAGGGCCCACACTCAACAGCAGAAATTATCAGGGAAGGAAATCTGTGACAGGTCAAGCGTGGTGGGTGACATCCAACAGATGGTTCCAGGGGGGAAGGAGAAGGTACATGCAGCCGAGGAGAGGAGAGCAGAAAGGCCATCTGCCCTAGGGAATGACATGGTCCTGTTTGCAGCGCAGTTTATGCTGCTTCACAAACAAAAAATCACAACTTGGTATTAGTAAAAATCCCTGCAAATCCTCGCTAAGAAACAGCCAGAGGTCTACGTGCTGCCAGGAGAGAGGCAGCAGGTCACCGCAGGATGGTAAAGCCACCCGCTGAGCTGGCCCCTGCAGTCAGAGCTGCCCATGAGCTGACACATCAGGTCTGGTGACTAACTGCAGCGAGCCTGTCGTCCACTTCGCATTTCTCAGCGCTGCCTGGTCTCACCAGCTGCTGAACAGTCAGACAGCAAAGACCCCTCGCGCTGACCTGTGACCAGCTGCCACTTACACCCTCTGAAGCATCAGCTGGGGTTTCACATTCTGTGCTGAAAAAGTCTATTTCTTACTCTCCGGGACATGGTCATCTCTGCAAAGTGTCCCGACACCTCATCTCTGCATGTCCTCGTACGGAGCTGCCCAGATCCAGCACAGGGATCCCTCGGTGTTGTCTCGGGGATTTCCCCCCTGCCCGGACAGTGCAGGAAACTACCGGGTTGACCAGCTGAGCTCTCCTTAACAAACCCTTAGGGAAGGAGAGGCACTCAGCAGGGGAGCGACAAGTGAAAAGCGAAGGGAGAATCAGTTCCCAGGAAGTCTATCACAAACTCCCGTGTTTTCTTGCACTCAAATACTGCTCTGCTGAGGTTTGCGACCTTCAAATCGGATTTCTCCGAAACCCACAAGGACTAAAGGAACAGCTCTACTTGCTTACAGGCAAAGCTAAAATACCTAAACAAAACGTGAATTAAGATCATGGCAAACTACTGGATGCCCTGAATCCTGATAACGACACTTTCCTGGGAGGACTCTTACACATTCTCACACAGGTTCATTTCTGATGCAGGACTTGTACACAATTAAGTAGCCCCGGGAAGCCAGCAAGACAGGCAGGCCAATTGTCAGACGTCTTTACATCCCCTGAAAACGCTTTAAATGTTCTCAAATTAGGTAAAAGCTGCTGGGATCCAGCTTTATCTAGAAATGGGCAGATAGATGCAATGCTCCCTCACGCAAACTACTGAAATAAATTCCAAAGCTCTCAAGGAGTGCACTTCGTTCATTAAAAAACCCAATAAAAAGTATACTGCTGGCAAAAACCTGCCCATCTCTCTCCAGAGGAGGGTAAGGATAACAGAGACCGCTGCAGCATGAACCCCTGCCAGCACAGCCCTCCGTGCTGTCTGGAGACAGCTCGCTGAGGGTGAGCTGTCCATCCCTGCTAGCACGGTCTATCCCCAGCCTCTCTGCAGAGGTTGCCCATGAGGTGGCCAATTAGTGTCATGTTTAAGCTGGATGATCTTTATTCACCTGTCTCCTCCTTGGCATACAGAGCCTAGCGCAGCACAGATATTCTGTCGATGCCCTGAGGCATCGCTGAAATAGAATAGCATCGGTGTCACGTCACGTGGCCCCAGCTTCATCAGAAGCTGGACTGAGACCAAGCTGATTTCACACGGGCCACTGCACAGTCATCACAAGATAATCGCCGTTGGTTACTACCAAGCGGTGTCTTAAGACAAGGCACACCATCACCCACCACCCACGCTGAGGAGGTGGTTTACATCTGAGAACTTTGCTAAGGGAGATTTTAGCAGGAATATCTGGATTTGGAAAACCAACTGACCTGTCTCCTGGCTTAAACTCTCGTGAAATCTTGGTCTTCTTCTTCTTGTGCTTCCGCTTCAAGTTTTTGATGGAAAGAGGGATGCTTTTCTTGCGGCCAGTGCCACTGCCGCTCTGGGATGAGGCAGTGGAGCTAGCAGAAGAGGTGACAGAGCTAGTGTCATCAGTGTCATCAGCTGCCTCATCGTCAGCATCTTGCTCCATGGACTGAAGCCGGTAGTCAGACGACCCTTCATCTTTCAGCAGAAAGGGAGGCTGCTGCTGTCTCGCTGCTGCTCCCCCTTTCTCCTTCCCCGTTTCTTCAGGCTGCTCCTCCTTTCTCTCCCCAGGACTTGGTACACTGTTGGGAGAGTCATCCAGCTCACACTTTGATCCAGGTTTAAGCTCTTCTGATTTTTGGTCAGCAGCCGCAGCAGACTCTTTGTCAGGGGCTTCACTGGTACCCTGAGACTCCGGGGAGCAGGACATGATCTTCACGATCTGCTTCTTCAGCAGCCGCCTCACCTAGAGAAAGCAGACCTGGGTCAGACAACAGGCCCATAACGCTCAGCAAGCTGCCAGCCAACCTGGGGAATGGTTTTAGCTTCGTACACAGGAAAGCAGCACTTCACAGGCCCTTGCACATCTTACCTGCAGCAGAGGATTCTGTGAACAGCATCTCCCCATGGCTGTACTCGGGAGCAGCTCTGCACTCGGCCACAGGAAGGGAGCTTTGCTCCTTAAGGCTATTTTAAGCATGTTCTGAACTTCTGGTTATGGAATGTCACAAGAAACTGCACAAGTTAATCTATGTAACAGACTCAGCTATGCAGGGAGGTCACCATCCACACTGGTGATATCCTGTTATTCTAGGAACACCGCTGCTCTACAGCCAGCGTGTAAAAACCATTCAGCCTAGGAAGGAAAGGCTTCTTGTCTCACTGCAGCAAGGATTTAACTGAACAGTGCAGCTCCATGAGAAACCTGAGGTCAAGCTAATGCAAAGGACACGTGTTGAACAGTCCCAGCTGTCAGAGCACACCAGCTCTGACACAACTTGACCCCTGCAAGGTGACACCTCTATGTTCAAGGTCCTGTTCATGTTCTCTCATGGCATTAGCTGCATGTTTCACCCAGCACAGTCAGACTGCTGTACAAGGTGACTTGCCGTTGGCAACAAGCCATTACTCTTTACAACAACCACTTCAGGAGTCACATTTCAGACCACATGACTACCAGGAAGATTTCTGCTTTAAAAGCCACAGCGACCAAAAACGCTTTGAGGAATCAATGCCTTCCTCGACCCCTCAGCTCACCTTTTTGGCAACGGATCCCTCACCCAGGACACAGTTCCGTTCGGGGCATTCACAGGTGATTTTTGCAGGTTCCACTTTGTCTGGGAACACGTAGAGGCACCTCTCCCCAAGCTGCCTTTGGGCATGGTCAAAGCACCCCAGACGCTTTACCCTGGTACAACAGGAGAAGAGCCATGAACTAAGAGCAAAAGCAGTAACAGAACCTTATCAAGGCTGATCAATATCTAAAGGGTAGGTGTCAAGAGGATGGGGCCAGACTCCTTTCAGTGGTGTCCAGCAACAGGGTAAGGAGCAATGGGCACAAACTGGAACCCAGGAGGTTTTGTGTGAACATGAAGAAAAATCTCTTTCCCGTGAGACTGCCAGAGCCTGGCCCAGGCTGTCCAGAGAGGCTGTGGAGTCCTCCCATCTCTAGAGACTTTCAAAACCAGCCTGGGTGCAGCAATCTTGGGTAACGTGCTCCAGATAAACCTGCTTTAGCAAGGGGATTGGACCCAACATGAGATGATCTCCAGAAGTCCCTTCCAACCCGTACCATTCTGTGATTCTGTGACCAGGGCCTTCAGAAGACTTGCATGGCTTCATGCCAGCAGCACCACTTCTGGGGTGGCAGAAGCTACCACCACACCAAATCTTTTCCAGGCACACAATTCTAAAGGAGGAGTGGGAATCTCACCAGGGACTGGGTAGGGATACAAAGGGTTTGGGTGGGACACAAGTCACTCTTCTCCTTCTAGCTTCCCCTCCCAGAGACAACTGCCAAGAGACATTTGAAGCTGGCATTGTTTTTATTTGCTGTCATCTGAGAGCTGCTCTCCTCCAGCTTATGAGCTCTAGGCAGGAACCTCTCTGCACTCTGCTGTTATTACTCATCTGACTTTTCTCGCAGAGCTTTGTCCAGCCCATCTTTGCGGCTGCAGCCTGCAGAGGGCACCAGATGCTCCCTCAGCACCAGCCCAGGCCCAGACACCAGCAGGAGGACAGGACAAGCGAGCTGTTGCCAGACATCCCTTTCCTTGTGCATCAAGTGCATCCTTGTGAGCTGGGAAGTACCCGGAGAAGACCGGGGGATGCTTGCCCCCACCAATCTCAAGTAACTCAAGTGTCTGCAATGCTAATTTGGAAACTATTCTCTCCCATTTTTGAAGCTCTGGAATACACAGGCATACAGCAAGGAGAAAAACCCACCGGAAACAGCAGCACTGTGTCTAATCAGTTGGTAGGCATGGCACCCATAGTCTGTGCAGGCCCTGGGTGCTGGGAGTGAAAAGGGGTTATCAGCGGATCTCACCTGGACAGGTTCTCCTGGCTGATTATGGAGGGAGGAGGGCTCACACTGTCAGTACCTCCAGGACAGAAGCTTTTAGTGATCCAAGTGACCTTTAGTTCTACCACCTGTACCTACAATGTAAAGAGAGAAAGCAATTTAGGTTTTCAGAGGCTTTCCTAGACCAGTATCTAGGACCTGAACATTTTCACACAGGAAAGCAGCAAAACTGCTTTTATCATGTAAGATGGCCAAGCAGAGTTTCATTACATCCAGGACCACTGCACTGCTCCCATAGCACGGCTCCTGGCAACACTGAGAGCTTCTACAGCTTTTAACTTCAAGACAGACAACATCTGGCTTGGGAAGGAAGCTATCATACATGCAAATCAGTGGCCACTGTCACAAAGACATGCTCCTGGACTTGGACCTGCTCCCTCTTTCAGCAAAGAGTCAAAACCTTCCCTTTTTAGGTGGCAGGCAACATTAAGTTTCAACAGAAGAGGTGCTTCTACCCCCCTAACGACCAGCAGTACTGGCCTCTAAGTGTCCTGGCATGCGACCACCTTCCATGGTACCCCTTGGGAAGAAAAAAGCCAAACCATGCTCAGAGGTCCTGTCAGTCCACAGTGAGAAATTTGTCACCCCAGAACACCACAGCCACAGTGCATTTGCTCTTGAAAGGCTACCATGGCAAGCTGCCCCTGCTCCAAAACGCCAGCCAGGACTGTTCTGCGCAGAGGTGGGTCCTTACCTCTTCCACCACCACTCTGAACTTGCTCTTTGTGCTCAGAACAGGCTTCACACCCGAGAGCCACTGCACGCTGGAGAAGACTTTAGAAGGCCCGATGAGAACTTGCCCAGGATAAAAGCCGTATGAATCATCAAAGAAGAGACCCTGGGGGGGAAAGGGAAGGGAAGAAAAAAGCCAGCATAAAGCTCTTAAGATTTAAGATTCCAGCATTTCTGCTCTCTCATTTGTGATCAGTAAGATTAACCATAAAGGTAGTCTCCAAGTTGCCCATCTCCTAAAGCTCATTCCTCTCCTGAAGTCAGCCCAGCAGTTCCTATAGCAACCTGCTCAGTCACACATCCAAAACGGGACTGACTCAGTGGGGGAGAATCAAAGGTACTTGCAAGAAACAAAAGATGTGGACTTCCACACAAACATTCTCAGTAACAAGGTAGCCAAGGTGGGCTTCATCCTGGGCAAGGACACCCACCTCTTCTCCATGCTGTAATTCAAGCACCTACAGTTCCCAGAGCCAGAGGCTGCCTGCCTTCACTCCTCTGCTCAGCAAATTAAGTTTGTAAGTATTATTCCTGTCTTAGGTGGATTAGTTAATATGACAGTTCTTTCAAAACAAAACAGGGTGGTAAACACTACAATTGCTCTCCGAGAGCTCTCTCCTGCTGATATTTAGAGTGACTTGATGAGCTAAAGATTCAGGATGTGGGGGTGGACAGAGCAGTTTAGGGTAGATAAAATACTGAGCACAAAACTGGATCAAGTCTTGTAATTTGTCAGAAAGAATAAGAGCAGTGTGACAAGATGTAAGTCAGGCAAGTATCTAATATAGCAATTCTGAGCAGGGGATCAGGAGTAACACTGGAGACAACATGTTTCCGGCCAAACCGCAAGTCTCCAGAGGACTATGCATACTTTAAAGGCAGCCTGACTCAAAACAGGTATCTCAAAAGTGAGTAACCAGGAGCTGGATGCTGCTACAACATCCATTTATCAAGCGGCAGATAGACTGCACGACCTAAAGTGGCAGAGACTAAGACACTGGAGAATATCTAGCAACAGGCCACTCCTTTTCTGTACAGAACAAGAGATCCACAGCAGTACACCCATTTGCTCGTCAAGAAACAGGCATAAAATTTTAACAGAAGTGCAGTTTTAGGTAAAAGGGACCTCTGCTTCAAAAGGATAAAGGCATTGCTAGGTCCCAAGAACTACACATCATTCAGTCAACTCCCAGCACCGCTGCCAGGAGTGCAGGAGGCTCTACTGACGCTCTCTGGAAGAACAAGCAAGCTGTCAGCCTTGGAATGTGAGAGAGGTCAGACCCCATCATCAGAGGGAACTCTAAGTTTTACCCAAAAGCTAGCAAAACCTTCCCCACCACGTGATGTGGAAAATGCCAGTATGGTGGCCAGTCTCCATTCAGAGAACGCGATGACTACAACAACAGAGATGGTATTTTACATGGACTGGAAACGTGCTTCTAGCAGAGCACCTTTTACACAACATGCCCTTTTCCAGAGAGGGAACAATTTTGAAAGCATTAAATGGACTAAGAGCCTTTTCAAGCACATACAGATATAACGAGCAGCCAGTGAACTGCCTTGACATCAGCCGTCTGACTGCGCGTTATGCAAGTTGTTTGCAAAGAACGCAGTTGGATACACTAATTGTAATACCTCCTCAAAGCCTGCTCATTACTAACACTACCTCTAAGCCACATCCTGTTACGCTTACTTCAAGTGAAGATCTAGTGAAGTGTTTTTCAGCTGTGATGCATCGCTTATTAATCATAAAAATTAAGTGCCTATAGTTTTGCCTTCCCCTCCCTCCTGCACAAACAGCTACAAGATGATCAAAAAGACTCAGGACAATCAGAAGCTCACCGAGTCACTGACATGAGGACAAACGTCATACAGCTTGGCTCCATCTTCTGTGCTCATAGAACACCTGGAAAACAGACAAGAGGCAGTCACATTTCCAGAGCCATCCACCTCAAAAACAAACGGCAAGTTAACTGATGCTGCCCGAGCGGGTCTGTCCATATGGCCAGCAGTGTATCACTGAGCCTTTATGGTCCAGAGCAAAACTGGCTATAGACATGTTATAAAAATGCTGCCTGGTATCTAAAGGTTCTATCCAGCATACAGTTAAGTAATAGGCAGGGTACTGGACAAGGTTTGTCTGCTGCAAAGGTCCCATTTGTTATTCGCTGCTGGAACCTAAAGGCAATTTGGGTATTCTTGCTCCAGTAACAGCTTCATTTCCAGAGCGAGCGCTGGTAGGGTTTCAAATGATTCATTACAAAGATTTTGAAAACAGTTCCCTCATTTTATACAGCTTTGCATGAGCTGGTAGCAAATACCAAGCAAGGTTTTACATTGCACCAGTAACTGCAGGCGATACGGATAGAGAAGCGCAGCTATTTTTCACTCCCAGTTTAACACATGCGTAAGAGCCTTCCAGCCTGGGTTAACCAAACGCTGAGACAATCAAAGTCACAGACTCATCCACCCATCATCTGTTATAGCTCTTGCATTACTCGCTTCCCTTTGAAAGGCTCAGAGCTGGCTGCAGGATTGTGCGTTTGTTGGGTTTTTTTTTTTAAACATCAATGTCAACACTCAATTAACAAGACAGATGGGTTCTTCCCCAGCTGCCAGGCCCATAAGCCTCCAGGCCCTCCACTGGTTCCTTCCCTTGCACTAATAAAAAAAGTTTGTTGACAAGACGGGCCTCAGTAACAGAGCAAATGGACTGAATTCATAGGGGTTTATCACAAAAGTAACTGACATGCAGAAGGAACAGAATTCAGATCCTTCTGCTGGCTTTGCAGAAATAAGTTAACCAGATACTTCTTTCAATAGCTCTGGTTAAATCTCTCGCTAGAGATTTGACTTTGGATTATGTCTTCATCGAATAAACACTCCTAATACAGTTGCAAATTACAGTGAAAAAAGCAAATCTGTTCTATCTTGGGCTGCTTTTTAATCTTTGATAAAAACAACTAGCCTGCGGGATTCTATACTTCCACAGACCTTTTTTTTTTTTAAGGTAAGAATCCTCCCTGCATCTCAGTCAACTTATACTCTCCTACTGAGAAAAGGTCTGGAATAGCATTCATCATAAACAGCTGCTTTTCCAGAGAAGCACAGTTTTAAGAGCAACGTGCTTTAGTTCTGGAGTGCTGATCTGCTGGGATTGAAAAAAAAACTGTCACCTTTCAGGAAACAGCTTTTCCAGAAGGTGATCAATGAACCTCAATGTTTTCAGAGGAAGATGTATTCTTGGTCTACGTTTGAAGATAATGCAAGCAGGTAACTTATCAGCATGTGAATGAAGCCCTGTGTTTCTAGCTCTCCTAAAATAGATCAGGATTGTGAAAGCCAAGTGGGACAGGCTTCAACAGAAAGAAGTACCTGGCTCCATTTGAAAGCTTGAGGATGACCTGGTTCTTCAAATCATAGACCTTGCCCAGCCAGCAGTCATAGGCTATGTAGTCGCCATACATGAAAGGCTATGAAAAAAACAGGAAACAAAACCTTCTAAACATCGACCTCTTGTACTCTGAGCACCAAGTAAGTCCTCACAGAATGCAAACTAGATAGCAATCTCAAAGGGACTTAGGACAGCAGCTGGACACCTTGCAGACTGGAATGAAGGTACATTGAATAGTTTGCTTGACAGCACATAGCCTGGATTCTCCAGTTAAACAGCACAGCCTTTCTCTTGGATTTTTTTCCTAGGATCTTCAGTCAGGTGTCCTGTTCTGTTCAGGAGGTGCTCTCGAAAACAGAGTAATATTCGTGCTTGGTTTCAGTTAATAGTAACAATTTTTATCACAGACTACCTTTCCATCCCAGAGAAGCTTGGATCCAACTGCCTTTTCACAGATTGTTTCTTGAGAAGGGCTGTGACACTCCTGCTCTTCACTCCTAAACTATCTTTTTCTCTGAGGGGAAAAAAAAAAAATCCCATCCTGCCTGGTCTCTGGAAATCACCTACCCACTCAATTGGGAGAACCAGATACATTTCAGACTGTTCCAGCTCAACAGAAAGATGCTTGACTCATCTCAGCATTTTTACAGCCTGTTTAAACAGTAACAATATTGCGGCTCAAAATCCCTGTGCCACCACCACAGGGCTGCCCGAACCAGGCTGTCACACCAGCCCATCTCAGTGCAGAAGTTCTCACACAATTTAATGTCAAGCCCTTCAAGTCAACTTGGTCTCAATGTGATCGGAAACACAGAACAGATGGGGAGACGAGGTGATGCTGCGTCACCTTCCAGGGAGGATGCCTGCAGTAAGTTTAAAATAAAACCAAACTGCAGATGCATCTTGCACAATATGGATGCTTCCCTTGCATGTGTTATTTCAAGTACAGCAGCATCCCTCCAAACCACCAAGCCCTGGCTCCCAAGCGTATTTTGGTTGCCTTCTCACCCAGATATGTTGCAGGTCCTTGCTGTTGACAGGGTAGAGGATGCAGTTGGTTCCTACCAGCTTCACAGCACACTCTATGTTGACATCAATGACAGTTCCACATTGGCTGTCCTGAAAAACGCAAACAAGAAGCAGCGTTTAGGTAGGTAGGGAAGGTCCCACATACACGTGTGGGCTCTGTGTGCAAACTGGAAGTACAGAGACAAGTCAATCTTCAAGACTAAACCCTCTCTTACCCTTCAGGCCCTTGTTCTCAAGAGATGCTTCACATGACCCTAAGACAACTCAGAAGGTGAAATCACTATCAAAGACCTGAATTTAGTGTTTGCTTCCAAGAGGCTCCTGCACCTGATCAAGTAAGACCACACTATGTCAGGTGATTAGTATTTACTTGCTTTAAAATCTGCCTGGATCCTTGGTCTCTTCAACTGAGCAGGTCTCTGCAACTCCGTGAGACCATCCAGCAGGTAGTACCCTGAGTGAGCAAAGGCAGGGGTGGATCACCAAGCCCAGAACAAAAGAGAAATTCTTGAAAGCTGTCTATGACTTCTCACATAAAGCTTGATTTTGCAGGACATTATAAATGGTCTTCACTCGCTGCCATACTGAAAAAAAAACCTGGCACCTTCAGTCAGATTCCAAGGTTTCAAGCCAGATAATTTACAGTTGGTCCAATTACAAGATGATCATCATTATCTCCTTCATTTTTTAGCAAAGTTTTAATCTTTTTTGTCCCTAAGAAAATAGCGCATGCTGTCAAGAGCCTTCTGGGGCTAGTTTGGCAGGGAGCACACAATATGCACATTGCTCAGACATACGGTGGAGGCCTACAAGGAAGGGCTGCTAACCCAAACACTGTCAAATGTGGCAGCTGCCCTGGCCTCCTGACAGCTGGGACAACCGATACTTGTATTTATGAAGGTCCACAAGTCCATTACAAAAGCTGACTGAGGGCCAGTATGACAAATGCCCTGGTTATCAGCAACTTCAGCAGCTCTCCTCTCAAGCATCAACATCTCTGCTCCAACAGCACTTGAGCACAACACTCGAAGGGTATAACCCTGGGAGAAGTGGATTTATTTACTTAGTACACTTATAAACATTCTGCTCTTTTGACCATGTTAAATATTTATTCAAGACTTTCACTCAGAGCCCTGGGCAGCCCTTTTGGGAGTTCAGGAGTTTGCTGGTGCTCAACTCATTCAGTCTCATCTTGGGGACTGGTAGGTAGAGCAAAGACACCCTATAGACACGCGCAGTCGAGGATAACTCCTGGACAGATTGCTCAGCCTGTTTGGCTGGCTTGCCTTCCACCTCCCTGCTGCAAGTGCCATTCCTCACATCACACAAAGCCCATGCTCCTCAGCTCCCTGGCTCCTGAAGCAGTGACGATGAGGAGAGCGGGTCCCTGCCCCACGCATTGCCCATGCGAGCTGTGCCAGCACAGCCAGGCGGGCAGGGAGAGCCCAGCTGGCAGAGCCCAAAGCAGGAGGGGGTCATTCCCTCCACCTGCTCCCGACAGCACTCCCGCTTCTTTCTAGAAAGGCTGGGAAGCAAAGGGAGCCTTTCCAAGCGATACTCCACCATGACAGGCAGCAGCTATGCCTAACGTAGCTTGCAGGCTGCCAGGAAAGAGCCCAGCAGAGCTGTATCGTAACTATCACCTGAGAAGGGTTTGCCAGAGCTACACCAGATTCGCAAGAGCTGCTGCCAGCGCAATTTGAGCTGTAGGATGAGCAAGGTCTGCTCAGAACTGGCACCTGCTCAACAAACTCACAGCTTCTGCAGGGCAGAGCACAGCCCCCATCCCTGCTTTCCTCCAAATTGAGCTGAATTCAGTATGCCCAGTCCATCCTCTGTCTGTGCTCGGCAGTTCAGGCACTGTGTTTTAGATTGCACTACACTGCAAACTTCAGAATTTTTTCCTGTATCAGTAGCCAACATGACAGCAGCTCTGAGACAATACAATCCAACACCTGTGGTTTCTGTGCATCGTCTTGCCTCTGGGCCGAAACCTCCTCTTTTATTGATGGTGAAAGAATAACAAGGAATAAAACCAGGACAGGGGTGACTGACATACACCAACACCTTCTGCCTGTTCTCTAGGCGAGTTTCCCCATGGACAGGGTGCCTGCACCACCTTCCAAGCCTGCTTCCGATCTAACACAGGCAGGTGCTATTAGCCATGGGCAACAGCACTGGGTTTAGTTCAGCTTTCTTCTTCCAGCGCAAAATGCTCGAGCCAGCACAGAGTGCTGTCTGTGCTTAAGAACGCAGAGATCAATGTTGCAAACAGCCCCAGAAGCTGTTGAGTCACAGCTCTCCCTCCCCACCTGCCACTGAACCTTCGTTTATGCCAGCTTCTCTTGTGCCTTCCAGGGCAGGTCTGCATCTGGAGCACAGCTCCCCACCAGTCTGCTCGAACACAATTGTCCCGTTCTGCTCATCAGATGCTCCCATTAAAGGGCAGGCCATATGAAATGAGATGACAGTTCACAGTTCTGTTACAAAAATCCACTTCCATCAAGCCCAGCTGCAGAACTGGAAAAGGGAGGTGACTGATCTTCCTTAGAGAAGTTGATGGGCTCAAGCCCCACTCACACCAGAATTAAGTGCACTCCCTAGACTTTCTTCCAGCTTCTTCTGGTACCCTGACAGCATGCACCATGCTGGAGATACTCAGTATTTAAGCAGTGAATGGATGGAGAAACAACTCTTCTCATTCATCATC
>JAVSBS010007501.1:32918-60013 GCA_033124195.1 Coracias cyanogaster
TCCTTGTCGCTCTCCAGCCCAAAAATCCACTGTGCCTTGTCAGCATTTCATCCTAACCCAAGCCCTGGCTTACAGTCTTAGACATAAATCTATAATCCAAGGACAGGATCCGGAATCAAACCAAAGTACCTGAGTATTTATTGCCTTCCTGATGGCATGTTTCAGCCAGAGAGGAAGCGAGCCAGCCAGCTATGCTTTTAGACCCAACTTCTGGAGTCAGAACTCCACCCAAGTGGGAAACCTGAAGCCTCCCACAGCCCATTTCCAGATCATGGAAGTGTTTTCATTGCCTCCCACATCCCACCAGGGTATATAGATAGACATCAGTTTTTATACAGCTTTCTAAAATTATGTGTTGAGGTAAGTACTGTATAGAGAGCCTCTCAACATCCAGAACTGGGCAGCAACACTCACATTTCAGTAAGTGCTCCAGCATGAGCAGCAGTTTGGGTATTTTAACTGGAGTTCTCTGGCTGCACAACTCCAAGCACATAACGATGCTCTCATTTCAACATGCATTAGGGCAATTTAATCTCTGACACATGGTGTTTAAATTGATGCAGTAGGTTTCAACCTATCACTGAGCTAGACTGCCCCATTCTGTACTAACCAGCATCTGAAGAACCCAGACAAGATGGTCCGACGCTACCTGGCAGCGCCAATACTGTGCATTGGTCAACTCTGGTCAATCGTGAGAGTTGTGAATGAGGAGCTTTCCCATTTCGTGATCTTCACCACACAAATTCTTCTCAAAGCAAGACATGAAACTTTCTCTGCAGGGGGACTACATTTAACCTGTTTTCAGATCTCCTGATTTTTAAGGCAACACAACTATTTGCAGCTTCATGTGCCAGACCCACCTGCCTCAGTCACTAGGATAAGCAAGCCAAGTAGTAAGCAGAGTGCCAGCACCAACAATAAATACTTAGCAGTCCTGTCACCGCACAAGACTGTCAAACCCCAGAGGAAGCCCCACCAGAGGAAGCCGGGATGGCTGTTGATGGGCACACGCAGTTCAGTCACTCCTCTCCTCTGCTATACCCAGAGTGATGTGATCATCAGCTGAAGGTCAGCCCCTTCCCTCAGCAGTGAGGGAACTCCATATTGGAGAAGCACTTTAAAAATAGATCCTTACAGCTCAGTGGCTATATTTACCTCTACGAAAGTCACTATTAGCACAACAAGTTTGATGTTCTAGCCATGCACCTTGATAATAGCCCCTGGAATGAGAAATACCAGCTTCCCAGAGATGCCCTCAGTGACTCTGGTATGCCAAGCTGGGCTCCAAACACCCCAAATGCAAGGCATGCATGCTTCGTGCTGCCTTTTTAAAAAACAAATTCACATTTACGTATGTTAAATAAAGGAAACCAATGACACTCCTCACTGCACACACATTTTACCCAGGCAAAAAGGGACAATCAGCAGCCACCCACCAGGAATCAGTTACATTGGTTCATGCACTGATGGCCAAGAATAGCTCTGGTACCCATTTATTTGTGATTTCCTCCCCCATTCAGGTGCTCAGCACTGAATCAATGCCTGAGCTCCACAGCAGATCTACCAGTCAAAAGGCACCTTTGAGAAGAGAACATCTGACACATCACCAGGTCTGATGGTGCTCTCATACAACACAGCAGGAGGGGTACAGAAATGTTGGTATTTGCATAGAAAATAAGCACCAACAGAAGCACATTCCCCTTCTCACCTCAACTGAAATAAGGTAGAGATCACAGCTCTCACCTGAAACTGGGGAGAATAGGGCAGACATTTTTGCCTAGCTGCTGTGCATTAACTCATTAAGCCTTGCTAGCTTATTGCTTCAAACCTTTTGTCTAATTTCTTATCACTAACTTGTTATCTGAAGCAAAGTATTTGCTTTTTTTTCCCCTTATTAACTACGGAGACTGGGAGATGTGTCTGTGACAGCAAACTGGATCCCTGCTTTTAGCAAACCCCTCAGCAGGTAGGTGTAAACATCCTTGGGCAAGGGTGGGCCAGACTCACACTGGAACTCTGGGTTTAACCCCCCAACTCCGTAAAGCAAGTGGGAGACACAGGGCCAGTTTTGCTCTCCAACAGCTACCTTCTGACAAGAGATTAAAGCCAAAGCAATTAATTTTGATGATTTGGACTTGTCACTAGTGCCAAGCATTGTGGCAGGGAAATAAGCAGCAACTACTTCTGCAGTTTAGTGACAAATAATAGAGGAGTTGCCAAGAGTGATAGAGGGAGGACTAGCCCTGGTTGGTGTGTACCCAACAAAACCGGTACTGGAAGCACTCAGGAGTGGCATAAATCCCTGGTCACTATCTGCATATTTAAAAGCAGAGGTTACATTCACTAATTAGCCACTTGGGTTTGCTTCTAACATCACCGGTATCCAGCAGTGGACAAACTCCCCCCTCCAGGCTCCAGCTACCAGTCCTGTTGTCGTGTCCCACCCTCCCAAGTGTTTTATCCAGCAAAGGCAAAAAGACACCACATACGTGCTTGCTGCCAGCATGGCTCTTCCTTTATTCCCACATGGACTCTTCTCTGCATGGGGCAGGAGTCTTGATATTTTACTTTAGGAGAAATAAAATGTGGTAATTCTGTCTGCAAATTGCAGGCATGTTACCATGGGAGACAATTATGACCAAACTGTCCCATGCCCTGCACAATCCAAGCACAGAAGCTGGGGGACAAGCTTCAACCCAGAAGGGAACTGTGGTTTTAGAGGCTGAATGCATCTACATGCAGCAGTTGGCCGTTCAGTCCCAAATACACCAGCACACACCTTTTCTACAGGCTCCTTTAGCAGCTTTTGGAGCTGACTGCTCAGCAGGCCTTGCAGGTTCAACCCACACTTGACAGGAGGAAGAAGAGGAGACCTTGTCACTATGACTCATCATCGCCCAAGGCTGAACTTCAGATCGCAGTTCCTTGATCTTCAACACTCAGTAGTGACATGGGCTTGGGAGCACACCTTCTACCTGGATCAGCCATGGTTTTATCACTGCCTGTCTGCTCAGCTACCCAGCAATAGAGAGAGCACCCTGGCTAGGGAAGATGACACCCGATCCAGCACAAAGCTTGCCAGCATCAACTTAAAATGTTAAAGTTCATACGTGGTCAGTGCTGTCTCATAACTGCAATGTCTGACCAATACAGAGTAAGCTTTGCTTGAGGGTGCTGGTGTGATCCCACAGCCTCTCCCTCCAAAGCAATCCCTGAGCTATCATGGTGAGGAGAACACCAGCTTCTATTCCAGCCACATTCCAGATTTTTTCCTCCAAAACAAGAGCTCTAGGAATAAGCACATAAGGATGTAGATAAAAAAAGCCATCACACACCCACCCGCCCTTGGTAATTGCTTATAAAAATGGGAATACAGGGCACCACAAAAAACACGGAGGAAAACACAATGCTGGAGATGAAACTCTGTACATTTACCTGAACTGCTATACGACGGTTGAGATGTTGATCCAGTTAAGAGTCAGAAGTGAACTATCTATTACAGAAGCTGCTTCTACCATTTGAGATAAGCAAAGGCTCAGCTAGCAGTGGTCAGCAGCATGAGGACAACAGGGAAGCCAGGCTCTGACCTCCACACACCTGCCACCACTACTCCTCCTGGGTCATTTCCTCACCTCACACATCCCAGCACATTCCTCGTACATCTTGTGTAACCAATCTCATTGAAACCACTGTTCCCAGGTTTTCCTTTGGTATTTGCAAATAAAGTAAAAAAGAAAAGATTACTTGCAATTTTAGAAAGCCTGTCGTGTAATAGGGATGGTGAGTTCTCTTAGTGGGACTAAAAAAGAAAGCATGAGGAGAAAAATAATGAATAAATAATGTCTTTTGGAGGTATTACCATTCTATGGTCTCCTTTCTAGTCAAGCCAACGTATTGTACACAAAGTCACGCCTGCCTTTTCTGTGCCAATCGACAAATGTCATGATGGAGGAGGGATGAGCTAGGTAGCCCATTTCTGTCCAAGATGAACAGGATTTTAGTCTCACACGTATCAAGGCTTTTCTAAACTGTGCTGGGGAGTGCTCCTGACAAGTCAACTGGCTGAATCTGTTCTGGAGTTAAAAATTAATCCGTTCCCTGGGACATTCCTCCAGGTCCCCACATCTCACTGCCAGTGTCTCACAATCCCCATGTCAGCATTCGCGGTGGAGAGACAGCACCCATGTGTTAGCTTGGAAGCTGTGAGGGAAACTTGTGGCATCAGTGTTCAGAGCGAAAAGAAAAACCACAGGTTAGGAGCAAACCACAGGGAAAGCAGCCTACAACAGCAACAGGTAACACAGCACTGCAGGGCTCCCCAGGCCCCAGAACACACCCAGAAGATGCTCCATAAGCAGTAAAAGCTAAATCCACATGCTCAGTGCTGTGAGAAGATACAACCTTGCTTCATTCAGCTGACAGGCTGCTCAGAGGGTTTTCATACAACCTGGCCTCTCAGCACTAAGTCTACGTGAAGTGGGACATAGAATGGTTTGGGTTGGAGGGGACCTTTAAAGGTCATCTAGTGTGTGTCACCATGGTGTCATCATGATGCACTGTATTTCCACGCCTGGTTTCTAAACTAGAAAGCTATTTGGTTCTTTACTCCAAAGGTGAAGCTGTGATTCAGAAACCTGAACTAGATAGCACTGGGTTGTGACTGGGACCACTGCAGGGCTCTTACTGGAGATCAAGGGAAAACGTTCTTACACATGAAGCAGCTCTTGGCCACCACCAGCTCTGATCCCAGGCACTAAGGGACAACAAAACGGTGCCAGCTGATGCTATGGCTGGCTGGAACCCAGAGCAGCTCAACAGCTGCCCTGGTGTGGGGTGGCTGCGGGATGGGTGTCCATGGAGGTGGGACAGGACAGAGCAGACCTGGCAGCAGGTCTGGCAGCAGCCAGCCCAAGTCAACATCCTCCAATTTGTTTTTTTTAACTCTAAGGTCTGATTACACACCCAAATTCACTTCAGCTGAAACAGTAGTGTAGCAATCATCTCAACACAAGCTGTTTTTATTTAAATCCAAATGAGGTGTCTAAAATAGCAAGTCAACTGTCCAAATACAGCATGGATACACAGCGTTAGATGACAAAAGTTCAGAAATTCAAAGACCCAGAAGGTCTGAACCCAAGGTATTTTTCATATCCTTTCAGTACCAACACATTACTAGTGGCATCACATACTACTCTTGGGAAAATGTTCCACACACAAAGTTCACTTCCCTTGAAAGACTTGTTACATTGATCATATTGCATTGCACACGAGCCATCTAAAAAGCAGGAGGAGAGAAGATAAAGCAGCAAGAGCAGAGAGTCCCATGGAAGCTCCGATTTGGCTCACATGATGGCATTTCAAGTAGCACATGTTGCTTCTAACAACTGTAAGTTTCCAACCACGCTGGGTTTTATGGGGAAGGAAGATGGAAGAATGGGGCAGAAGAAAGACTACTAGAAACTTAAGATTTCTCAGAATCAAAATTTTACTACCCAGAAGAGCTGAACAATGAGCTGGACAATACAGAGGGTTTTAAAAACAACCCCTGAGGGATGCAGCTGCAAAACTACAAGAATAAATCTTCTGCACCGACTGGCACAGAAGTTCTGCCTGTGACAGCTCTGGGCTACTCCTACATGGCAAGCACATGTAGTTTGTGGCTCTTCCAGACAAAAAGTTCAAAATCCATCTGAGACAAGATGCTGTGGAAATTTGTGCATTACTTGGCAGAAGAATTATGTCCTTCTGGGATGAGACCTAGGCTTCTCCTGATCAAGTAGTAGATGTTAAGAGTAGCACATGGTTCTGCTCTAGAACAGTCAGGCACTGTTCTGCCACAATTAATGCCTTCAGATGCATTTAGGTTTTTAGCCATTTCTTTTTAGCATCACTGAATTATCATCATATCATGATACCACTTGTCATCTCAAAGCTCTCAGTTACCAAAGGGGAAAATATCTAGAGTTAGCTTGGGAGTTGCATCAGGAGAGGAAAAAAAATTGATCAACATAGCCTGTTTTTAACTCAAAAACCCTGAGAGCTTCAGGGACACGCAGTTCCCTGGTTGGACCGGCCAAAGGAAGGACGAACAGTGAGCGGGACCTTTGTTTCCTGAATCCAGAGCAAAAGAGGCCAAGAGCTGGTTCATGTGGCTGTTCTGAGCAGTTCCAAAGAGGCTTCTGCAGAAGGTCAGGTTGACAATTAACTCCAGCTGCAGGAAGAGCAGAACAGAGGTAGGCAGGGAGGTGCTAAAACATTCCCCAAAACCAAACCAAATGCTTTAAAGGATCCACAGCAGCTAAGATGAAATCAAGAGAGCTTTGTGCCCCGTGCAGCGCTACCCTCAACTGCATTACAATCCTTTTGTTCGTGGTGCTGGCGGATCTGATTCTGCCAATCATCCCACGCTCAGCACATTCACAACCAGCAGCACAAACCAAGATCCAGCACTAAGCCTACCCCCAAGGAGTGCTTGTTACCACCACAGTACCGTGGATTTAACTGTGCAGCGTGGACATAACACTTGTTCAAAGGGCACAGCCTAAAGCAGGATTTCCTAACTCAGCTCACGAAGATCTCACGCTGGTACAGATGAACACAGCAGCTTCCAGCCTCACACCGCTCAAAAATAAACTTGCCTTCACCAGCTGAACATCTACTACAGTTTTAAAGCCCATGTACTACAGGGACATGAATTTTTATCAAATTGCACACGGATTGTTTACTGGACTGCCAGAGACAGGCAGTACCTGAGATCTTCTAGAGTCACTTAGGAAACAGCCAGCAGAAGAGGGCAGCCTCTGCAACACCCGCAGCAGATCAGATCAGGCCATCTGAAAAGTGAGAATCAAACCACTGGCTCTGCATCGCTGTTTCCTTTCAACACTGCTAGTGGTGCAGGAAGGCTTGTTACACAGGCAGCTTCGAAATCTAGCTGTGTCATTAGTTCTTATCATCTCCCAACAGAGCAAGCCTCCCCAGGGACCTGCAGCTCTCCTAAGACAAACTGACAGCTCTTTAATTTGTCTTTATGACATATTATGGAGACACAGAAACCTGAAGTTGTGCCACTCAGTTGAGTTCCTTCCAACTTCAGGCTGAAGCTCCCTGAGCTTCCACTATCCACACATTCACATTCAAGATCAGGTTGGACAGGGCCTTGGGCAACCTGGTCTAGTGGGAGATGTCCCTGCCCACAACAAGGGGATTGGAACTAGATCATCTTTAAAGGTCCCTTCCAAGCCAAACAATTCTGTGATTCTACCTGTAGTGGGCTTGCAGCTACTTTTGTCCCTCTCTACATTTCTAATCACTCTACCTGTTGGGGTTTTTCTCCCCCCTAGCCACTATTTATGGGTCATGAAGTTCTTTGGTGGCAGAGTATCTTCCATCCGCTGTCAGTACAAAACTCCTGCAGCACAGCTCTGGTCCTTCACTCAGTCTTATGCTGCAGGATCTTCATCTCTTCCCCACAAATATCACCTTTGAGCCTTCCAGCAGAAAGACACTGAAAGGCTCTATTTTCCTTTCCCAAGAAGTGGAATTTGGTTTAAAAGTCTGAACAAATCATTAGATGCAATAGAAGTTCAGTTTAATTGTAACACGGGTAAATGCTGTACTTCGGAGCAGAGGAATCTGGCTTTAACATAAAACTCTTGCTTTGCAAGAATAAATCTGTTACTTGGATTTCCTTCACTCAAGACTGTCAAGAATTATTTATTATACCAGCAACAAATCACTTCTGTGGCTCTGCAAATGTACATGACATTTTGGAAAACACTGCAAGACAGATTCCCTGGCCTGGTGAATGCACCAACCTAAAAAGGAAGACGAGGTACAAGGCAGTAATTCGGGGGAAGGAAGACAAGATGACAGGAAGGTTACTGGGTTATTATTTAAAGGAAAAGAATTAGGTTTGGGGGCATTTCCACTATAGGCAGCAACATGATTGGGAGATAAAGAGGATCCTGGAAATAGAATAAGGAGAGCTGCACAACACCTTGTTCTCTGCTTCACTTGGAAGGTGAATCCCACCTGTAACCAGCAACAGCAGCTCTTGGCTTTGCAGCATCCTTGGCCTCACATTTCTACCTCATTTGTGTAGAAGTTGAGCACCAGCATTCATCACTAAAGGGATGCGGCAACAGAGAACCCCCTCACACAAGCCTGGGTAGATGCTGGAAGATGGGGTAAAAGCAAAGACAGCCTGGCACCTAAAGTGCCAGCTCTGACTTGAAGGAAGAGGACCTCAACAGCCTACTGAGCTCTCTAGACTCAACAGGCAAGAATGATGTTCAGTGCAACTGGGAAAGTTACAGAAAAGTTTGACTTTGTCCATCCTTGTCATCAAACACTGCTGAATGATTTGTTCTAACAGCTTCATATCCCATATACTCGCATCAACCAACAACCTGGATTTTCTACCTGGGAACTCAAAGCAAACCCTACGTGTCCAAAAAGGTTTACAAAACCTTAGAGGAGACCTGAAAAATAATTTAGAAAGAATGAACATGGTAATGATGCTCAGCATAAATATATGGAAGGCTACAAAATATGGAAAGACCTCGTAAGAGAAGATTTACTGACTAGTCAGTCTAGCAGTAAGCCACTTAGAGTCCTATGGGGAATCTTTCAAAGATGTCCCAAATTACAGGATTTAATCAACACAGGGTTTTCCTTCTTAGCAGCAGTTTATAGTAGAAGATATGATCCCCCTTCCTCTGTTTACCCTTCTTGCTTCATTACCCACTCCTCTGGATATAGCAGTTCCGGGAAAATCAGCTGCTTAATAGAAAAGACAAGACAGGCCTAAATGATCTCCTCCAGGTGCAATGTCTCAGGAGGACAGATGATCACAGGACACTCCTCCTCCTGTTTTCTTACAGTAAGATGGCTGATTAAAAGCAATACCATCCTACCACCTCTGCCTAAGCACTTGTGGAAAGCTTGCTAAGGAGCAGTGCTCTAGCACCAGATGGCACTGTTACCTGAGAAACCCACACGAGACTGCAGCTAAAAGCCCAGCAGAAGCTGGGTTGAAGCAGTTAGCAGAAAAGTAGACAACATTTTGCCTATATATCAGCTACTACTTCCCGTCAACAAGCTGTCTCATTGCTCCCTCAGTAAAGCCTCATCTGAAACAGGTCAGAGCAGCAATCCCCCACCAAGAATGAAACCAGCCATGAGGACCAGACATCCCCCACCAAGAATGAAACCAGCCGTGAGGAGCACAGCACCTCTGCAGATACCCAGCCCAGCCTGTCAAGAGATGTCCAGTTCAAACATGACCTAAGGGGATGGCAGTGGAACCCCTGGTAAATCCCAGACCATCCAGGATGAAGGCAAGGGTTGTGCCGATCTTTCTAACAGTATCTAACAAGGTCTAAGTGAGATGCATTTAGACTGCTAGAAGAGACCCCCTTCCACTACCTGAAGGGGGCCTACAAGAAAGCTGGGGAGGGACTTTTCACAGGCTTGTAGTGTTGAGAGGGAATAGCTTTAAACTGGAAGAGGGAAGATTTAGATTGGAAATTTGGAAGACATTTTTCTTTACAAGGGTGGTGAGACGCTGGCACAGGTTGCCCAGGGAGGCTGTAGATGCCCCAATGCTGGATGTGTTCAAGACCAGGTTGGATGGGGCTTTGAGCAACCTGGTCTAGTTGGAGGTTTCCCTGCCCGTAACAGGAGGTTTGGAATGAGATGATCTTTAAGGTCCCTTCCAACTCAAACCTTTTTATGATTCTAGGAGACTCCCCTGTGGAGAAGCTCACCTGGGTGCGAACACAAACTGTTTTGACAGGGAAAGAGCAGGAGCCGATTTCAGCCACCAGTCCAGATCCCTGGGATTCCCAGCTGCTGTTCTAGCTTGCCAATTAAGCTGCGTTCCTCTTCGTGAGTGAAAAGTCTGTCCAGTAGCTCTTTCATTTACCTGAAGCAAAAGGACTCCTCAAATTGCTGCCTAGGGATGGATTTGGCAGTTATTATTGCAACAGGTTTTTCACCTTATTGCTGGACTGTGCTGGGGCTGCCATCTGGACAGCATCAGTGGTGTAGAAATTAGTCACCCACCACTCTGAGCGGCATCTGGGGCACACTGCCAGGCCTGGAGGGAAGAGTGGGGCTGCTCGAACCTCCATCTGCCTTTGCAGAGGCTAAAAAGGATGCTGTGAGGAAACCTGTGTGGCCACTGCTGACCAATTCACTCCCGAGGCACAATAAGCACACTGCACCTTCCTACATCTTTGCGAGTAGGAATAGTGAGTGTATCCATGAAAAATATTCCTTTGCTCCATTCCTGGAGCACACCAGGGAGGCCTCTTCTGCTGAACCCAAACCAGACTCTGCTAGGTTGGTGGTAACTCGGTGCTAGGGAACGAAGCCTCCCCTCTCCCCTTGCAATCAGGTCAGCAGCGTGCAGGAGGGACTCCTCATTAGCCCGCAGCAAAAATCCACCTCGCAAAAACTGCCAGGGAACAACAAGAGGGAGCCATATCAACAGAAAATCACCGTGTCTGCTTTCCAGCTGGTTAGCTCTGACACTGCTGCTGTGAATACAAACCAGCCATTTAAATTAGCTTCTAATTGTTCACAATTATTCAGAGACAGCATAACCTGCAAGCAGCTTTAAGACGGCAGGCAAGTAGGAGAGAAAGAATCGCTTAAGGTGCATTAACAAGATTCATATATTCGTGCTTTGTGAGTCTCACAGCCTGCGATCTCCAGCAATGCTGCCCCTCTAGCAGCCCCCCCAGATGTGCCTTGCATTGCAGAAGAAGATGACCCATGAGTGGTTCTACACTTCATGTTTCTACTCTTTTTTTTCCCTCCTGTTTTTAGACTGGTTCAAAAATTATACCAATAATATTTTGGCCTACCCCAGTCGTTCACAGTCTCTGCACACACAGCCAGTTTGAGCAACGCTATTTATAAAGCTGCTTAAAATTCTGGACACAGCCAGAGCTCTTTGATAGGATGTCAGCCATGCGACACCCAAACGTGGGAGGTTGACACAGGATGGGTAGTGGAATACAGCCCACCCTCCTTTCCCTTTCTTTCACCCAGAGCCTCCATTCCCACCCTCGCAGGAGTCCCTTCCCCCAAACACAGACAGGAAAAATGTTTCACAATTGCTGCAATTTTCTCTTCTAGGAGAGAAGGTAGGTATTAGCCTATTATCCTTAAATCCTTAGAGTGCCAGTTTTGGTTCACGTCTAAGACCCAACACAAGTCCAGTTTGGTCTGAAGGTCAAATTGCTTTAGGGGACTGAATCCAGACATACCTTAACAACAAAATTCCCTCACACTCAGCCACGTTTGGACCCAGGGGTACCAAATACTCATCTAGGTCTAAGAACTGTAGCAAATTTAATAAACTTAAGCAGGATTACTTTATCATCAAGTACAGAATCTCCTAGAAGAGACAACATTGCAAAGCGATGTATAAATAGCTGCAGCTGAAAGCACAGCAAATGCTGTGTCATTCCACGCTCCCCAGCCAGTCCTGGGCAGCGAGTGCATGGAGCTGACCAGGCTCTCTTGGAGCTTCTCCGAGTTCCTTGCCTGCTCTGAAAGGAGAGCATCCCCCTGGAGAAAGATTCTTGGTTGATCTCACATGCAGAACACACTCCCCACTCCCACTGCAGTGCCTTACTGCTCTGCTACACACGAGGAACGCCGCATGGACAGACGGGCGGGCTGAAGCCCATGGAGAAACAGAGCACGGAATTCGATGAAGCTGATCAGGCCCTGGGTGAATTTGCCAGCTTAGCTGGGAAATATGGGATGCTCAGGCTGGAGATGGGGGCAGCTTCCACAGCTCAAGAGGAACTCTGAAATTTAGCCTCTGAACCGGCTGTATCCGCACTTGAGTCAGATATTGGTTTAAAAAAAAAAATAAAGCCTTTCCGACCAGTTCAAGCAACCTCTGGAATGCACAGAGAATCCACCCCGAATTCAGTGACAGTGTGGGTACCCCGTGCATGCATTTATTTCAGATAAACAGCAAAGCCACTCCCCCAGCTCACACTGCAGAAGAGTGTGTGAATGCTACTGGGACAATGCAGCACAATTGCATCACTGCCCAAAAAACCTCAGCTGCAGTTTCTATTCACTGAGAGGAGTTTCAGTTATCCCCTCCATACATAAATGCTGCATTGGCCATTACAAAAAGAAGGAACAGCCCCTACTGAGTCCATACACCACCAGGCCAGAGCAGCTCAGCTATTTAATGACAGGATTTCTGCAACCCTTGCAGCGTTATATGCCTTTTTATTGAAGGCGTGGATCTACCACTGGCAGAAGGGCTGGGGGAAGACTAAAACATCTCCCAGCCAGAGCAGGTTTAATTCACTCCCTCCTGTTTGTGCATCCTATAATACAAAAGCAACCAACCTTCAATTCCCTTCAATAACTGATGAAATCTCACCAGGATTGGTGACAGCAGTGACGAAATAGGGACAGAGGTGTAAAAGCCCTTCAGAGTCTCCCTTAGCACTCCTGGAGCAAAGCAACCTCTCACCCCCCTTGCACAGGTAATTAGCGGGCTGACTTTATCTTCCTTACCATCTCAGCCAGAGCTTTCAACAAAGCTTTCAGTGTCATATTTACAACCCATCAATGCGATCAGGGAACACCACAATAGCGCTTTGCCTTCAGGTGTTTTCTAACCTGACTTCTAAACCATTTATCATAAGCTCTACAGATTTGTGCCAGCAACCTAAGACAACAGGGCATTTGCCCAGCAGAACATCCAACATCTGCACGGAAACACCGCTCTACTCTCCACATTACTCCACAGGCATCCAGTCAGTTATTCAGCAGCACATTTGATGTGACGATAACTCAAGATTAGAGCTCAGGAAATCATCTTTTCTCTCCCTGTGCCTCCCTTGGCAGCTGAGCAACCAAAAAGCACATACATAGATGGCTCACAAGTCACGGAGCCACTGGTTTAAGGAAACACAGCAATGGCATGGAAAGCAGAGGAGCAATAAAGCCAGATATCGGCTACTTTTGTATAAAGTACACACACTTCCCATTCTAAACCTGCTGAAGTTAAAGTACCTCCCTGTACATAGGTTTTAAGGGTAAAATCCTTTATACCTGCACTAATCCTTGCCAGTCTGGCTTTCCTCTGAACATAGCACACAGACAACAGTAAACGTCTTGCAGGAGAGCTCCTCAGCTCCGCACACTCCAGCATAGCCCAACAGCTGTACAGCTGTCACAAATAACCTAGAAAAATATTTCCCAAAATGTTCAGATTCAGTTTTCAAGAATGGCTTAGGCGTTGTCTGATGCTGGGTCTCCTGGAATCCTCAGGGGAATAACACTTCCAGGCCAACCTGGAAACCAAAATCTGGCATTTTTAACGAGAAGAGTATCTCAGAAAAACCTGGAACTGCCCCTTCACTAAAAACATTTCTAAACAGCTGATGATCTTTCTGTGTATGTCAAAGACTAAAGTCTCAGAATTTTCCTAACTGGGGTTTAAAACTGTTTTAAAGGATGCTCTGTTACACCCCTCACCTCTGCAGACAGATCAGCAGGCTTTTTAAAAAGCCGCCTCTGAAGGTGTACACCTTCAGCAGGAACATGGGAATGTCTCTATTCTCTTCTTGGTCTAGCATGACAAATACCAGATAGTAACATCGCCTGTGAGATATTTCAATGCATATCTGGTTAGAAAAGACGCTGAAGTGGCATTGGGGGACATCACATTTGACTCAACAGCTCTGTCAAATATCGCACACTTTTAAAGCGCATTGGTTCCCCTCCCGTCTCTCCCATCCCTCCTGGTTCAGCCCCAGCTGAGATGAGCTGAGCTCTTTCATCTTAAGCATCTTCCCTGCCTCTGTGGACTCTCAGGTCTAACCTGACTGGATGTAAGTAGCTCTGCTGAGGATGCCCTTAGAGGATTAAGTGCACTCCAGAGAGCATGAGCAAAAAGCAGTAAGAGCCCGTTTGCCTGAAGTCAGCACTTCTGCCTCCAAACACACACAGCTTGTCAGGGAGAGGCTTCTTCTTTTTTTTCCCCTTTAAAAAAAAAAGCATTTGCTTTTCAGAGCAGAAAGACACTAGATTCCAGCACAGATGTGATACGGCATCTCACATCGTACCTGTGCTAACAGCCTCTTGGGGTTATCTCAACCAAGAGAAAAAACACTAAGGACAAATGATGCAGCTAATCAAAGCCACTGATCCCTGTCCCTCCAGTAGGGTAACACCAAATGTATGCCTTGCACACCTGGATGCCTTCACATCTACACATCAAGGAATAAAAACAGTGATAAACAACTAATCAATAGCTCCATCTGCAAAACACATGTTACCTTCTTAAACCAAGTCAGTTATCCTTGACAGGGAGCCCCATATTTCCCAGAACAGTAATTCACTTGATAACTATTTCCTAAAATGACATTTTTGAGGATATATTGCTACATATCTATGGTAGGAAAGTGCGTATTTTGCTTTAATGCCAGACTCTGTTATATGCCATATACATAACATGTTCTTGGCTTTAATGACTTCAGGTATAAATAGGGGAATTTCAGCACATCACAGCTGCAGTGAAACACTGGGCCATAAACACAGCTAGAGCAGGTTTGCAAACACTATAAAAATAACCTGGCAAGATGATTGAGCAAGCTCTGCTCCCCTGACAGCTGGAGCAGGGCTCTGCCTCCTCCTCCTCCCTGCTTTCAGCACAACGGAGGTTAAGGGCACTCTGGCTCTGACGAGCACTGCCAGGATGCCGTGGCCAGGACTGTCCTGCAAAGCCTTGAAAGGGGGACAAAGCTGCAAGCCTGCGACAGCAGATTTCAGAGTCGCTGAAAAGCCAAGGTGCCATGAACCCAACAGCATTAGTACGGCCGTTAGCAGAACTGCTCTGAGGTGCTGAGCCCCAGCTGTGTTCTGGGAAAGGTCCATGGGTTGGATAAAGCCTTAGGCTGCATTGCAGGGCCTGTCGCTCCTAATTAAACACACAAACTAGGTTCTTCCTTAAAACTGCCCCTACTCCTTAACTGCCACCGAACACTCCTGAGACTTGGCAGGCTCCTGAAGAGGATGTGTAACCTCCGGTAGCCACTCAAAGTCTGACCAGCCACTTCCAGGACACTCCTGCCCTTACGACAGTGATATTTTTACCTGAAAAAAAGATTCCCCAGCTTTGCAGGCTGCAAAGGTACTGTGTCATCAGCCACTGAAATGCAGCTAGTGCTGGGGATGAGCATGGTAGCTATGAAAAATCAGGTGCACCATTAAATAGCGGAAGATAATAAGCCCAGAACACAGCACTTCATTTGAAGGTGCACACTCTACATATACTCAAGCATATACTCAAAATACCGTCAAGATTATAAAGTATTCTGAGTACACAGAAAATGCAGCGAGAGGGATATTTTTGCTGTGAATATGAAACATGCTGTTTCTTACCACAAGCTAAAAAAACCGACCCAGAAATCACCTGATTTGGCAGAATCCTGTAGCGAAAGGTCCTCAACCATGAACATCTGCGTTAACACAACCACCAGACTCAGACACTGCTGACAGGCATTGGTTGTCTTTTTGTCAGGTTTTTTTTCCTGGTACACCCCTTATGAGGCGTGCGCGGGGAGATCTCCTGCAAGTTACAACAGGCGCCTGCACCACAGATCGGGCAGTGAACACGGAGCACCCTTCTCGCACAGCCAGCTTCCATCCCGCCTCATTCATCTGTCGGGATTCATTTCTCATTACCCCGGAGCGATGTGCCTGGCTCAGGCTGCCATGTATGCAACATTACCTTCATCCTATCCGGCACTTAACGGTGCCTCGCACCTCGCTGCTTTCCTCCTCTACCCTCGCCTTGGGTGCTGAAGGCTGAGAATGATTTGGACAGAAAAAACATCAACACACAACAGACAGGAGGACGCACTGGTCAGGATGCCAGCCCTAAAGCCTGAAGAATCATGTTTGCTATGGCATTTAGTCGGGCTGAAGCTGCTACTTAATTAGGTTTGCTTAATGAGTCATATTAAATAGCATATATGTAAGAACAGGTTTTCTATTAGTGCAAGGACCTCACTGGATTATTTAGGTGAAATGCTGCCATTACAATGGAGTCATTTTTCATTTTATATACTTAACTATGACCTACATTCCTTTGCTCGAAGGAGGCCCATCTCCAGAGGGAATGTGCCTCTCTAATCAGCTCCAGCACTGTTTCAGGGTTCAGCAGGGATGGACGGAGCAGCCTCATGTCTCTTCAGATAACACGCAGCTTACAGAAGCTCCAGAAGAGAGTGGTAAAAAAGTCATTAAGTTCACACAAGGGCAGGCAGAATCTGCAGCTTGATCCGATGGGCACCTCTGCTCCAGAGGCCGCTGGGACTGGTGAACACCAAAGCTTCCACATGCCTCCAGTGAGCCCGGCCAGCTGCTTTACCTTGTGCAAGGGTTTGTCTCCCGATGAAACTGCCACCGGGATCAGGTTTGAGGAGGAAGGCAGAATCAGGATAAGTCTTTGGGGCAGCAGTGACTCTAAGTCTTGCCTCCACAGGAAAGGAGCCTCATGAGCCATTAGCAAAGAACACACAGACAAACAGATGCGTCCGCAGCATTAAAATAAAAAAGGGAGCAGCAAGGATTGCACCTTACCCTTCTTCCTCAAAACTTCTGGGAAATTCAAATTGCTTCCACGATACAGCTTCTCCTCTCTACTAATGCAGAGCCAGCAAAAAACAACTCCCCAAAACACCCGCCACCCCCAAACCCAGCCTAAGAAAACTCCCCAAAAGACAGGAACGACAGAAGGCTCAAAAGAGAAGGAATCTGTGCAAAGCTGCTCTTGGGACTGCATGTCCAGGGAGCCAAGCCCAGCATCCCTCAGGGCTTCCCCCGGGCACACTATGGACACAGCCCGACTGCAGAGCAACAGCCCTGAGCAACAGCCCACGCGAGGGCATCAGGGCTGCAAGAGGAACCCAGAGGGGCTGGAAAAAGCAGTGGCAGAACAACACGCCTCAATGCCACAGCCTTTGGGAAACACCGATTTGATCAGTGCATTCTCCCCATCAGGGCATGTCTCAGATTTACACTTTTTCAATCTTGTATCAATTTTAGATAATTAAAAAACCAATAGCTTTTACAAGCTCAATCCCATCATTTTCCCGTCCTCTCCATCACCACCAGCAGTACAGATCCTCAACACCTCTGAAGGCTGGTAGCTTTGTTGATGCATGATGCAGATCAGGATACACCCCATGCCACAGAGCTCGACAATACTGACAGCAGTAAAAGCTCCTCCTTTGCCGTACTAAGCAGTTCAGATCAGGAGATGCACCAAGAACATGCACATACAATAAGCTGTCACAAACCGACAAGGATTATGTTGCACAGAAACAGGTCTGAGATTTAAAACAGATATGAGATCACCAGGGACATGGTGAGAAAGCCACAGACGTGAACAAAAGGGAAAATAATGGGATTTTTTTTCCATCATCCCAATAAGAACAAACAAAGGAGAGATCAGACTCAAAGTTCCCTCCAGCTGGAGAAGCAGCACACCCTCTCCTTTGCTAGGGTATGAACTGCTCTCCTCTCAAGGCAGCTCTCCTAGATGCAGGCTGGCGGGTGCTGGTGAGATGGGCTTTGCCCACACTACGCCAGCACTCAGGGCAGGTCTGGCAGCCAGACCCAGGCTACCTGCCGCAGGACCCACCACCACAGGCACCATTCCTACTACATCCTGCTCACTCACTGTACTCCATCTCAAGTTCCTGGTGCTGTTCAAGCATCACATCTTCTCTCAAACTCTTCCATCTCATCTGCCAGACTTGAGGAAATGACACAAAGACCCGCCAGCCTCAGCTCTGTGCAAGCACACAGGCTCACACCACACTCTACCAGAGCATGACAGTCTTGGTGAGGAGGTCAGGAGTGAAGAGGTGAAATCTGCTCGTCTTCCCTCCTCTCCTTGCACAGCTCTGACAAAACTGTCATTTTCCTTGCCATTTTTAACTGTTTGGTTTTCAAATCTCAGCCAGAGAAGCACAATCTGGGAGTGCAAAGCCATCAACTACTTCTGGCCTGTAGTCCAAGCAACTGGAGGAGGCAGGACAAGCAGATTTTCCAAAGGCTTCAACCCGTGAGGGGCTGTCTGCCCACACAGCTTACTATTCTCTGCACAACAAGGAAACATCAATCTCACTGAAAATCCACCCAGAAGGGTTTATGGAGCCTGATGTATGACATCCTTGACGGCCACTGAATATCCTAAAGCACACCGTCAACTGGCTTCATCTCTTTACTTTTGCTCAGACCTTAGAACAAGGTTAGGTTACTTTACACAATTATCTAAAAATACAACGAGCCCATAGTGAAACACTTGCCTGGTTTAGAAACAAAGTTTAACCCCAGATTTTTAGGGAAATTTAAGCCATCACCTATTTAAGCAGAAATGTAACGAGAAGGGTCTCCCCTTCTGCGTACCTGACCAGCAGTAACAACTGACTGCTTGTGGCACAGTCCTGGCAGAAACACAAGTCACCTCTGAAACCATCCCCTGCCTACAAGGGCTGCAACGGTGGATGGTTTGTATTGAAATATTGCAAGAATTAGTAAAGCATTCATTAAATCGCAGACAACAATACAGTTCTATCAAAAAATCTGTATTTTCAATCCAAGAGAAGATGCAAACACCACCTTTCTGGGTGAAATGATTGTAGGGAAACTCCCAGTTCCTTTCACTCTGGTTTCTGCACTCGCAGGAAGGAGCCTCTAACTATATTCTTGCCACACTCGTGTCTTCAAAGCATAAGGTTGTTTCAGCCCCAGATTCAGAGTTCTTCCTAGCTTTCAGCCCAGTCAGCAACCTAGGCTGAGATGGTAACAAACGGGAGGCACTGAAAGCCTCCTTGACAATCACAAGCAAGGCAACACAGAGATAACTTCCACAGGCTCTGGGTGTTAGAGATTTTTACCAATACCTCACTAGTTCACTTAAAGCAGGAACAGTAGCTGCAAAAAAAAAGCACTCTCCAGTCAAGTTCTCCATCCAGTCCCCTGAAGCTTCTAATCACCCCAGTGTTAAAGCATTTAAGTGTCACACACCTTTTGAACAGAACAGCCCAAAGATCAGATGTTGGCTTAAAAGTCAATTCAATTCAAAAATCCCGGATCTATTTCATCTAGCAGAGATGATTTTGATACAGCACCTTTATAAAAGCATGCTAATGAAGTTCAAAAAGAAGCTGCTGCTCTCATGTCAAAAGTGATGATGAGTGGAGTTCATCTCAGTGATTGTGATAAAGGCAAGTCAAATTTGCAATTGAATCCTACCGTTCTTCTACCACAGCCACCAATCACAGACCTCTCCACCAAGTTCAAGTAACACTTCAGGGTTGAATGGATCAAGACAAACTGCAATTTTCCTCTTGCAAAAAGCCTCAGCATCAGAAGCCTAGTCTCACAGCAACGCTGCAGAGACAGCGTGTGATGGGTAAATATTTTCACGGGGAAGTCACCAGAGCTTACTCTTTCAGAGGACAATTATAAAAAGAGAATTGTGAAGATACTTGAACACTGCACCAAAAAGCATATTGCTAGATGTTAGCAACAGTCTGGGCACTCAAACAACACTTCTTTTCATAATAATTGAAAAAAACCCCCAAACAAATCCTTGTGATATGCACAGAAGTAGGGAACTGAAAAAGCGTAGTTTCCTGAAAAGAAATCCCTTATGGTGGGGGAGTAGGGTGGGATAAAAACAATACATATTTATCGGCGTGACATGAACAGCAGCAACAACAACTTTTGTGAATGGAGCACTGAGCTGAATCAAGAAAATATGAGTTTCCAAACACTTCAAAGAGAAGCTCTGATAAACAGCCACTTCACCATTACAAGATCTCCTGGCAGAGAGGCGCAGCTCGCGACACACCCGACAAAGCCCGACAATGCCTCTCTCTGCTCCGAGACATGCGTCCCGCACATCCCTCGGGTTTCACCCAAGTGCCTCTTCAGCAGCACCTGCCCCCAGTTACAACAGTAGGTTGGTGGGTGTCCAGAAGGGTCATTTCACCCACTGCTTGAGGCCTGCGTGCTTCTTGTCATTTATGAGTAAAAGCTCTTCCTCTTCCTGGGCTCTAATGGAGATTTGCCACTTTGCTAAATCACAGGTGCCTTCTTTTCCTGAAAGCAGAAGATAAGCTCAAAGGCAATGTTTGGAGGAGGCCAAGCTGAAGTAGCAGTACCAGCCACGCACAGAGCACGTACCCACCTTGCAATGCTCCTACCGCAGCCTCATTTCCACAGGGGAACATAATAAACACTTTGTTTTACTCTTCTTCAGAACACAGATAATCCTGCTGCAGTTCAAACACGCTAAAGCAATTTAGTAAAAAAAACACAAACCCTTTTAGCTCACATACCAGTGTCATTCATTAGCAGGAAAACCTAAAACCCCAGCTCAACATCACTCCTCTGCTCAGATGGGCTCCTGGGCCAGAAGGTCATACTCAGCCAATTAAGCATTTTCAGAACATCCAGGGATTTTTTTTTTTCTTGTTAAACTGGAAGAGAGGGCAAACAGTGGTGGGGCAGCCAGAGAGGCAAAGCATGGACAGGTCTGTCACCACCCAGAGCAGGGCAGGGACCATGCTTCCAAGAGCAACAAATATGCTATCGCTCTGAATAACTTAACTCCCAGACAAAAATGAAAATAGCAAAGATAAGGGATGTGATAAATGACGGGGAAGAAAGGGTCTTTGAGGTGCCAGAGGTCCTGGTGTGGGGAGAAGACTACACTTAAAGGGCATGAACTTAATGGTCTCTGAGGCAGCAAAATGGCATAAAAATGAAATAAAGCTCTGAAGGACCTGCTCCCAAAACACACCTTTGTCTGCAGCAGCAGTAACACACCTGATCCTCTCACAGCACAGCAGGACCCTGCTGAGCTAAGAGCCCAGCTAGCAAATACCTCAGAACCGCAATTTGGTGTCTTTTCTGCCATGCTCAGTAGCACATACAGGTTGGACAACGATGCTCTGAGCATCATTCAGTGTCTAACCCTTGATCTTTCGTTGTAAGCCTTCATTCGAGCATTGCCAACGCTGTAGATAGAGGCAGGCAGTCTGAATCGAGCTGGAGCTGAGCTAAGTTAGCAGCACTAACCAGACCAAACAGCATTTCACACAAGATTTCTTAGGCTGCTTTCCAGAACAAGCACCACAGACTGTCCAGCTCCTGGGGTGGTCGGTTCACTGCCATCTCCACATCAACAGTTCTTCCAGCACCAAGGAGCTGCAGATCGGAGCTGCCCAGCAGACTTCTAAGATTGTTCATAAATGCTTCTACAAAATAGCTCGCTACCCAAACGCTGCTAAGTGGTTGTAAAAATCCAAGTTCTGGAAAGCAAGAGCTTTCCACCCTGGGTTTGTTGCCCCCTCCACGTGCTCACCTGAGCAGCCTGGGGACACAACATGCATTCAGAGCAGCAGGTACGGGAGCACACAGACAAGAACGTCTCCTACAAAAACCACCTTTAAAAGCTGATCTTTTCAGTCCCTTCATTTCTCATCGCAGCTCTCCTGACAGCAAACACTTATCAATGCCAGATTAGAAGAGATTAACTGAATTATCACAAAAGAAAGTTAAGGTTCCTGTCAGTCACCACGGGCTGTGAAGGACACTAAATAGTAACTATCAGGGGGAGGGTGGGTGATGAGACCCATCTACCCAATTGACTATGGCCAAGGTCAAGTGCAGTTTGTCAAACCCAACCCGTAAGGCTCTCCAGCAGCTTCCAACCACCTCCACAATCACTAAAGGGAAAAAAAAAAAAGCGCTTTTGCAGGGAGTGCTCAATTTACAGCAAGCTGCCAGCCATGGGAGCTCTCCAATAAGACCATTTTCCCTGTGAAACCGCCTTGCTTGCACGGCTGTGCACACGCAAACCAGAAAGAGTGCCCTAGTCTGAAGGGAAAGCAACTTCGAGAGGCAGAAACAAAAGAAGCCAAAGCATCACTGTGAGAGCGAGCATTAGGTGTGAACACACTGTGGGTTTGCACCGGAATGCCAATGAAAGAGCAGAATACACAGGATTAGTGCAACACACTGAGGCCACATTCATTACCTTAACTTCAGGCATAATTCAACTCTATTTTAACCATTGTGCAAGAGCAGATAGATTCCAAATGGTGACTAGAATCTGTGGACGGCAATCTGGTACTCAGTCACGTTACTGAGAAAAAAAAAACATTACAGACAGCACAATTAAGAGGAAGCCGGGAACTTAGCCTGGATTTCTTCCAAAGCTCAGTGTCAACACTGGAAAAAAAATAGAAAGACTCCTTCAATTAAAGATTTTACATGTGCTAGTGACCACATCAGTGCCCATATTTGCGATATTTCCTATAAATTATTAACTTTTCTCTAAGATACTCAACAAAACAAGAAATACGAGAGCGGATCACGTAACACTCCTGTGAAATACAAAGAGTGCTTGATACGGGAAGTGTTAAGTTTTCATCTAACACTTGGGCTCAGATAAAAGCAGCCTCAGGAAAGAAAGATTAATGCCATTCAACAAGGCACTGGAGGCAGCTCCAGTGCCAATTCTGGCCAGGAAGGCAGGGTGCGAGCTGGAGGACGTGCGGAGGGGCTGCAAGGCGAGCAGAGAAAGAGCCTATCTGGCAGGGAAGTTAGTGATACACAGTCTGGGGGTGAAAAGGGAGAAAATGATGGTGCTTCACCACGTAGTTGTACTCAGACAAGAAACTATTTAGGAGCCAGGTTTGCTTATCACCAGAGATGGGTGTAAACTGCTTGCGCATTTGTGCTAGAAATCTGAGATTTTTCTCAGTCAAGATTGGGAAAGCTTCCTAACTCAAGAAATCAAAGCAAACAGTTAATTCTCTTTATGTCAGGCCTTCCCTGCTGGATACAGGTGCTGCGGTGAGGGCAGGGACTGGTCAGGATGCCCTCGCCAGCCCCGGCGCTCAGTCATCACTGGGAGTTCCTGCTGCCACACGTTGTATTAAAGTCGCCCTGTACTTAGCACTTTATCATTACAGGGCAGGTTTTGTTTGTGAACCAAATGACACATTTCTCTGTCACGTACCAGCACAATCCCCAACACCACACAAAACTAAACAGAGGAAGTTTCTAGCCCGAGTAAAAGGGCAAATGAGCCAATTCAGCTACGCAGGTCAGATGCTCTGGGTGAAAAGGTAGTTACCGAGCCAGGAATACACCCTGAGTCTGTCTAATTTTTACAGAGAAAGTGAAATCTCAGAACATTGGCAGCTGGCATATTAGGATGATAAAAATATCAATTAATGTATAGAAGAAATCCTGAAGCTTCTTCCTAATGTAAGCAGCCAGGAATTCTGCTATTTCCTGTGCAGCGTCACCTCCCTGCTGTGCAACTCTACAAGGTGCTCTCTCCTTTCTTGTATTTCAGGAATACACAGAGGTGCATAGTCTAGGAAACAACCTGTGTCACCCAGGATGCAGCCTGCTTCATCCTGGGAAGTTAGCTCCAGTGCAGAAAGCTTTCATGGGCAGCATAACTGGGCTTTCTGTTCATCAATCACAAGCTGCATTAAATATACTTGAAGGAGGAAACCTTGTATACTACTACACCTCCTTAGGAAGAGCTTCCCGAGCTCTTTGGAATATACCCACAATGTTGGCCAGCCCACCTCTTACAGAAAGCAAATGAATCATCCACATCTGCAGACTTTAAAAAAAACCCCAGTGTTTTCCAGAAAGGACAGAGATTCCTCCTGCTCCTCCGCTCTCATTTTCTGCTTTAGTCTGAAGCCCACAGAATTCACTAAGATGAGATGGTACCTCAGCATGGGAAACCAGAGCAACTTCCACAACCTGTGGCACAAGGAGAGAGAAAAGGCTTCTGACAGAAGTTGCATGTGTTAAAGACAAACGTGAAGAGGCAGGTGATTACGTACCAGCCACACAACGGTGCAGTAACTCGAAATATAGAAAATGTGGCTATTTTGACTCAAAACTAATGCTGTTTCAAGGAATTGGGACTGAGATGCTGAACAGAAGCACGAATATTTCTTGCAACAGTCATGAGAGTTATTCACTGGGGTTAGATATGTAAGCCACCTTCCAAGGGAAGGAAAAAACCCAACACCTTTCACCTTCAAAAGCTGACAGAAGGGCCAAGCAAGAAGATGAAGAAGGCCTTAAGGAAGTCCAATCAACTCTGAACAAAAATATTAAGCTGTGCTCCATGCACATTCACCTCAAATACCAAAAAGCAGAGGTGAGGGCAGAGGCCGGCGGCAGCAGCAGTGGGGCTCCGCAGCCGAGCCCCACAGCACAGGGACCAAGACCTCCGACCGCTCCAGCAGCAGGTAAGGCAGAAGTGGCCATTTTAGTGCACATGGAATAAAGC
The DNA here is from genome assembly GCA_033124195.1 of Coracias cyanogaster. Lineage (NCBI taxonomy): Eukaryota > Metazoa > Chordata > Aves > Coraciiformes > Coraciidae > Coracias > Coracias cyanogaster. Next base: position 57,325 of record JAVSBS010007501.1, read on the forward strand.
TGGATGAAGGAAAACACAAAGGCTCCTTGGTGATCAGAGTTACTGGAGCTGTTTCAGTGTAGCTGCTGCCAACAATTTCACCGAGGACTGAGATCTAGGACCAGTTATTTAACAATGTACCTTGAGCCAAGAGGCCTGAAACACCCACTTGATTCTAGAAACGTCGCTATGAACAAAGATAGTGGCCTACATCTAGGCTGCTCTTCAACTACACTTCTAACACAAGCTAAAAGCAAAACCCACAGCTCACTAGATTTATACCTGAACTAACTTTTTAAAATGCCAGGTTGCTCAGTTCAGCTACTCACATGAGGAAAATCAAATCAAACTCAAGTTCCTTAAGAGTAAGAGATGAACTGTGCCATCTAGTTTCCAACCATCCCATTTTACACATATGCTAAACAACCAATGTATTATGAAGTGAGACTAATTGCCCAGCAGAAGTCTCTAGGTATAACCATACTGAAGAACATCAAATATTTACACGCCGCTCATGCTCTGCAGCCCTGGTCAGAAATAACCAAAGAGAGAAGGTGCTGAGCACATACCAGGGTCTGGCAGCGCTGATGCCAGGTTGTCCTACTCAGAGACACCTGGGGGAAAGGTTTCTGTCACCTTTCCAACAGGCACAGCCATAGAGGCACTGCCACATCAGAGCTCGGAAAATGCTTTGAAGATGAAAAGTCCTACTTACTCACTAAGTATCCTTATCAGCAGAGAAGCAGCACCATTTCTTACAGCCAAAACGGTTCATACACAAAACTCTTTTATTCTCAAAGAAGTTATATCCTTTCAAAAGCAGGTAAAAATTAAAATCAGTCTTGATGGAACTAATTCCATTTCTCCCGGTATTAGCGTATTTCACTAAGCAGAAGGTTCATCATCACTGACAAATGAAAACTGTACCCAGTCACTTCAACAGGAATGATGCACCAGGAACTCCCAGCTTTGGGTGAAGAAACACAGTTAATTTAAGCTCCTGATCTTTTCAGCTGGTGATCAAATAGCCTCTTCACTTGTCAGTCTCCAAACCCCTCCCTCACAGGCAGAAAAGCTAAAAGCTTTACAGGCAGCAGTAAGAACAACCAACCCAGGCTACGTTTGATGTGTGCTGAATATCACTGTTGCAATCTTATTGTACAATCCAAATGCTGCTTAATGGACCAAGGGCACAGCTACCGAGCTTCTCTTCAACTCCAGAGACTGTAACCAGAGGCTGTGAAGTGATACCACTGCAAACGCAAGCTGAGCAGGGTTTCCTTGTTTCACCTGCACTCCCATGAATTAAATTTTTTCCTGGCCTGGAAGCTACAGTAAGATACGAAGTGCTCCTGTCCTCCCCTCCGCCTGCTTTGCTGCAAGTCCTTGGTCTCACCTCCCAACCACAGCCTTCATCCTGCCCATTTGTTTCACAAGGAGTTACAGCACCAGCTGTAGAGGAAAGAAACAGAGGTCAGGATTTTAAAGACAACAGCAAGAGCAGGGAAAAAATTCAGCTTTGCAATCAAAGAAGCCTGCCTACCTAGAGCATCCAATACACATCTGTAGCAGGGAGCTGACTGTTCAAACCCTTTGAAAAATTGGGCAAATTAATTTAAGATGTAGCTTGATGCATCTTACTTTCAAGATCTCGGCATACGCGCACAAAAAGCATTTGTATCTTGGCTTCCACCTGCTCCCCTTATATACCCAAGCAACCTTCCAACCCAGAACCTAATAGAGCAAGCAAGTCCAGAAAACCCCAAAACTGCAGAGTCTCACTAAGATACCGCCCCAGCACCACTTCTACACATCTCTGTTCATTTGTACACATTTTGAGCAGCAGGCCAGAAGATACCTGGTGCATGCTCTAAGCTCAGAGCATTCAGGTTCAGTGCTCTTTAGCTTAAATTTGTTAAGCACTGCAACCCCCTCCACAGTCACAGAGCTTCGCTGGTGCAACGCACACCTGACCAACGGAGAAGGATGAACAAAGCAGAAAGGTGATGTCATTTCTTTAAAAAACAACCGAAAAAGCGCAGTGTGCAGCAGCATAGATTTTAGTCCTAGTCTGCCCACTCTCAACCCATGTTTTTGGCCTTGATCTGTATGTCATATTCAAGAAGATGCAGGAATTCCATCTGCGGGTGCTTATTGGATCTATCTCTCCATTAAGTTGCTTTAAATCCTACACATGAAGTGCAGAAGACAAATGTAACATCATCTGTATGTCCCCTTACCTCATATCCTACACAGTTATCAAGTCCACATACACCATCAATAGGTTTGTTTCCAACTACACTAAGCTCTGAAGATTCCAGCCCAGTAAATATCCAGTTTCCACTTGGGCCACTTGCATGGCCTGGTCCAAGCACTCCCCAAAGGCTGGGGCAGGGAGCACAGCAGACATGACCCCAGATCTCTCTTTTTGCCAGATGCACGAGGCAAGAATAACCCTGCAATGGGCAGTGAGAGGTGCTTTCTACCGAGAGCCCCCCACCCCCCAAACCGCACAGAGCGGGGCTGCCTGTGCTCCATGCAAATCATTCAGCACAGAAGCACTGAAAGGACGCTCGTCAACTTGAAACCCGGGCACATCTGAAAGCGCTGAGGCTAGTACAGTTCCTAGCAATCCCCACCAGCTCTACTGCCAAACCCTGCTCTTAATAGTATTTGACATTTCTAATCACCCTTACAGTCATTATCGTTC
>JAVSBS010007504.1:2103-23736 GCA_033124195.1 Coracias cyanogaster
GATCAGGCTTCCTGTGCCCCAGTCACAGTTGTAATTCCAGTTTCTGTAACCTGTGCGTGGAACTGCTGAGGTCAGGAGCTCTGAGAATTCACTTAAGTGTTTCTTTTTCTCACGCTCCCACTTGAAGTTGCAAGATTATTTCTTTCAGCAGTTTGAAGTGGTTAGGGCCTGAAACTTGTCCTGTAGGGGTGACAGGACCGTAGCTAGCCTGGGCACTCTAGTTCACTGCTGCGTCTTCAGGTTAGTGGTTTTTTTCTTATCAGCAGCAATAATCTGTAATCCTTGGGGCTTTTCAGTCTCTTCTCTCCAACCACGCGCAGCTTTTTCATCGTTCCTGGTTGGTGTGGAGATGGCGGGTTACAGCTCAGGCTGACTTTCGCATTGTTTGGTCTGAGCGGTGTGTCACTGCTTGACTGGTTTGAAACAGTCAAATTGGCTCCTTCGTTGCTGCCCTCTGGGAACAGAGCTGGCCAGTTTTCAAAGGTTTGGCTCACACGTGACACGGACTTTTTAACAGCAAGATCTTGTGAAGTAAGTATTCAATTCAGGCACCTAGATGAAAGATGCGGTCCTGCTTCCTGGAGAAAACAGTGCATGTCTCCTGTAATTGCTGTGTGACAGACTTGCAGGATGGAGATGTCTGTGGATGTTTGAAATCCATCCTTACCCTCACTGTTCGACACTAAATACCGTGGTGATTCACGTTGCCCTTCTCCTTCCCCAGATTGAAGGTACCATTGTTATTTATAGCCCTTCCTGCTGTTATTTGAGGAGCTGAGTTTGACACAGCTGGTTACCCAAAAAGGGCAGGGCTGGCACTCCTGCCTTGGCTTGTGTCACTGCGAGAGCAGGCTCTGCGGCAGCACTCATAGAAAGACCTTTAGCCAAAGCTTCCCTGGCTCCACGTGCTCAAACTTGAGCTTCTCAGTGGCTGCTATTGTAGAATAAGGTGGGAAGAGTTGAATACCAACCTCTGTGTATCTCTGTATTTGTTTTTTATTAATGTGAAGCTCAGATGTGTTTTTCAGCAATTGCTCCCTCAGCCTCCATATCACCTCACTTCCATTTCAGAATTTTAAAGCTGCTTAAATCGCCATCTGCCCACCTCCAGCCTTCATGCAGGTCACTGGGGTTAGGGTCTATTTTTTGACATGAGATTCTACACCAGTTTTTTGGGGCCTGTCCGGTGGTTTGAAGATGCAGGCTGCCTTCTGCCTCTTCTGGCGTGTTTCCAGGAAGAAGGTAAAGAGTGAGTCAAAAGGGGTTGGGTTCAGTGATGGAGCTAGAGCCAAAGCATGCAGGAGGTCTAAGGTGTTGGGTCAGATGGTTGCAAGTCTCCTGGGACAGAGAAGCACACTGAGAAGTCTCTTTCTCTTGCTTCTATTGTTACTTGTCTGCTGTGGGTTGTCTGTCCCCTCTTGCTGTGAAATTTATGCTCAGAAATCTCAGACAGGAGCAGGAAGGAAGACTGCTGCTGTGCAAGTGACCTTCTGGATCACTCAGACCGTTTTGTGGTGGCCTTTAAGTGGCTGTGGAGCTCTCTACACCACTGTCAACGTGTTCTTGGGGGCAAGAAAAGTGGTACCACAGATCTGTGTTGAAAGAACGTGTCATGTCCAGAACAGGAACAGCATTTCAGCTGTCAGCGCTGCCGGCACAGAATGAAAAGTAACTGGAATGTGCAGGCTTTCCTCGTGATCTCAGTCAGGTTCACCGGCATCTTCCGGTGCTCTGTTGTAGGAAGATCTGTGTGGGTGAATCTGCCTCAGCGGGATGGGGTAGTATCCATCTCCGAACGTGTATTCCTGCAGAAATCAGGAACTTGGATCTTTTTGGAAACTTCCAACAAATGCTCTAAGCCTTCTAGTGCTGGTTACGTTGTGTCCTCCCTCTGAAGGCACTGTTCCTGCTGCATCCTTTGTGTGTGCAGGTATTCCTTAGTGGGAGGCTGATTGGAGACGAGCAGGAAGCTGGAATCCCTTGGCCAGCTGTGCTCAGATGGAGCCCCACTCAGTGACCTTCAGGTGCAGAGTAAGAGGAGGAGTCCAGGCTGTAAGGAAAGCTCTGGAATATTCCAGAGAGCGGCAGGCGGCATGTGGATGTTTGCTTTGTTTAGGTGTGCCGCTGTTCCTGGCCATAAAGCAGTCATTTTAATTTGGCTTGTTATAAATATAAAGAAATATATTTATTTTTATAACATAACCGTGTGCTGTTATCAGGGAACTTGTCATCCAGATCATTAGTGGCCTGCCCTAACTTAGCTCTGCAGCTAATGGTAAGCATATTTCTTTCAGTGGAAGTTCTGCCACACATTCAGAGGTGGCATCAGCTGGTAATCCTTCTGAATTTTAGCTCCACTACTAATAAGTGGGCAGATGAGTCTGAAAGCTGCCCAGCTTGGAACTTACATTCAATGAATTTATCGTGTCCCCTACTGGGAGTTAGGAGAAAGCTGCAATCTGTAGGTCACAGATTGTTTTGTGGGGATCTGCGCTTTCCTTTTTACTTGGGTGAAGCTCTGCAGCTCTGGTTACTATTAAAGAGCCTTCCTCATGAAAGCAGGCTTTCTGGTGAGTTAGCGCTTTAGTGGAGATCCTAAGAGATACCTCAGACTGTGGATTGCTCAGCAAATGTGAGCAGGACTAATTATCAGTGGCATCTAAATAAATCTTGGGGTGGCTTGAAGCTTTACTTAGGCTCTGCTGGTTACCTGGGTTATAAAGCAGCCGTAGCTGTTGGCTGGAGGAAGTCACAGTCACTGCTGGAAAGGGTGAGTATTTGATGACAGGCCTCCATGGGACAGTTGTTTGAGACAGAAGTGCTAGTGGGCTTACCTGGAGTGAGCAATACCTGGGGAAACCTCCACACACCTAAATCATCTCCAGGGATGTGGAGGAGGACTTGAGGTTTGTATGCTGGTGAGACCTGAATATTCTTCTCTGGAGGAAGAGGCTGAGGGATTTGTTGCCTTTTAACGGCCAGGGAGAGGAATACAGAGCGCACTGTCGGCTCTTCTGAGGCTGTGGGTTGGAGCCTCTTCTCTGAAATGGAGCTCACGGCTCAGCTTGCAGGAAGAGTTCAGATAAGAATACTTCTGATCTGTGACGGTCACATCTAATACTGCTATTTTCTCCCTATATTGGAAAGGGATCTCAGTAGAATAACCATAAGAAGATTTCAGTCACATCATAATCGTAGCTCGCTAGCATTCTTTGAAGAGGCCTGCCTGAGGAGGAACATGATTAAGCTCTGAAAGTACTGAATGGGGTTTTTTTGTAGGCATTAAACTTCTACCATTAGAGAGCTCAGCAGGACTTTTCCTGGGTACAGTGTCTGTTTCTCTAGCCTGCTGCCTGTGGCCTCCTGTTTCTGGGAAATCTGATCAAAATGAGGAAGACTAAATAGTGACAAGTCATCTGGAATTGTTTTCTTTGTTGAAAAGGTAGTAACACAGGTAACTGCTGAAACCCGGAGCGTTGCCTGGTGGAGCTTGCTGTAGTTGCTTTGCTCAATTCTAAACACTTTCATCGCTGCTGTCCGAGTGCACTGCTTCATAGAGGTGTCCCTGGCACGCCATGCTGTTCCGCAGGGATTCTGTGGGCGTCCCGGTTTAGCTGTGTTCAGCTTTTTCTGCAGTTCAGTGAGCTGACACCTGTTGTGCTTTGTTCAGGTTTGGGCTCCTTGGGACTGGTGACTGGGAGGGAAGAGGATGGCTGGCTGGGGTGTTCCTCCATGCCGTGATGTGTACCCTGCCATTCATACCGTGGCTCACGCTTCTATTAATTTGGTTTTCAAAATGTCATATTCTTTTTCTATTTTAAGAATGAGAGAGATGTTCTCTGTTACATAGTGATAATGTTGAGATGCAGTTTTCATGTTTTGAGAGCAAAATTAACTTTGGTTCATGTGGCTGTTTACTAGATTGAGGAAAAATAGCATTTGGATAGCATCAACTGTGATGGGAGTGAAGGGCAGCAGGCAAGTCAGAGCTTTCTGGGAAGGAAGATGCTCTCGGGAAGTCTCTCATGAGATGGGCTTGTGCATCGGAATTAGCTTTGGGCAGGTTTTAAAGTTCAGGCTGCAGCTGAATGTGGAAGGGGCTAGCTGAAGAATTACAGATCTGTTGCTGAGCATGGGGCTGTGCTTTTCTACTGACCATAGCCCTTACTCCCTTAAGTCCACTTGCTCTTGGTAGGAAGCATTCTATCTGTGTCCCATGATTTGGTATTGTTCAGTATATTACTAGGTCTCGTCCTGACACTGGGCTTTTCCAGGTGAGCTTTAAACAAGGTAGAAAGCTCTATGTTCTGCTGTGCTGGAGCTCTAGAACAGCAGGCATTTGGAATTAGTGCCCATTGTGGGGTGTTTCAGTATTCCAGGAACACTTAAAAGAGGTGTTCTAGCAAGCATATGGTTCTTCTGGCTAGTTCTGTTACTGACGAGTTACGATGAAGCTCTTCTTCCTCAAGAGGCTGTATTTTGATATGACACATTTGGCAGGAGTTAAGTATCTGCTGCTTGTTGCCGTAACGGAGGGTTCTTCCATTGATTTGCCGTTTTCTTTTCAACAGCGAATGGACCTGGGAGAATGTACAAAGATCCATGACTTGGCACTGCGAGCAGATTATGAGATCGCAAGTAAAGAGAGAGATCTGTTTTTTGAGCTGGATGTGAGTACGGACACACTTTAATTACTTTTGTGGAAACTGCCTCTTGAAGTTATTTGGCTGAACAGTAGAACTCAGTGGGCATTTCAGCCAGCCGTGATATTTGATGTGTTACCTGACAAGAATGTGCAGCCCCTTCCCAAACGCTGGCTTGACTGCTGACCTGAAATTGTAAGAGTAATTATGGCCCTTGCATTCCCATTAGTCCAGCTGGCTGCTCCTCCAGCATTCCTTGCATCCCACGCCTGCTGCTCTCTACCAGGTCATTGGAACCTGGTGGCCTTTCCCAGAAGGAGATTTAACATTAAAAGCCTTCTGCTCTGTGGTTTCACTTTCACCAGATTTAGCTTTCCGTAATGGAATAGATCAAGTGGAAGAAAGGTTCTGTCTTCCCTTTTCATGTTATTCCCGTGCTTTTGTCTTTATATCTGTTGCTCATGCGGTGACAGTTCCACTGCAGAGCAGTCTTCATGTGAGCATCCTGCTGAGTATGGTAAAGGAACTGTGTGAGGTTCCAGACAGCTGACAGCCTTAGGGGCAGGGATCAAATGTCACTTTTTCTGCAGTGTCATGTATTTTTTTTTTCCTCAAGGGTTTTTTGTTCTTGAGGGTGTTTGGGCACCATACTGGGATTGCACGGGCTAGTTGTTGGCTGTCAACCTACATCTGATACGGAGATTACCTTTATTCACAAGTCTTTGTCTGAACATGCAGGCGATGGATCACCTGGAATCCTTCATCGCAGAGTGTGACAGGAGAACAGAACTGGCCAAGAAACGCCTGGCTGAGACACAGGAAGAGATCAGTGCTGAAGTGTCCGCAAAGGTATTGTCCTCTCATTAAGCGTTTGCTCTGCAAGTCTGAGTGAGGGCACTGATGCTCTGCTGTCTCTGACAGCATGAATACTGGGAAGTTAAACTCCACAAAGGCTTTGTGGATTCCAGCTATCCTCAGATGCTGCGCTAGCCATTCCTGGGGCAAACTTCCTGGTTCAGAGGGCTGTAGTAGCAGAAAACATGAACCCTAAAATAGTTTGCTTTAGCATGACAATATTTCTGAAGCTGGTTTTGCAGACTGGCCTGTCCTGCAAGCCAGAAATGCACCACTGTGTGCAGCAGAACTGATGACATCCTCTCCATGCCCATTTTCTTTGCTCTGTGTCTGTGACTGCATTGTCTGTTCTGGGCCCACCAATCCCTTTTTATTGGAACTCCTTTGACTTCTGGAGATTCACGGTTGTCTTCCAATAACTGCTTTTATTAAACAATGTTTTTTAGAGAAAATGAAAAGTCATCCTGCAAGCAACTTCTGTGTCTTATTTAAAACACACTATTCTTTTTAGGCAGAGAAAGTACATGAGCTGAATGAAGACATTGGAAAACTCCTGGCTAAGGCTGAACAGCTGGGAGCTGAAGGAAATGTGGATGAGTCTCAGAAGATCCTGATGGAAGTGGAAAAAGTCCGAGCAAAAAAGAAAGAGGCAGAGGTACAGTGTTGGCTCTCCGATGAGGTGTAATAGCGGATTGAGCTAGGCTGAGTGCGTGGCAAACAGCTTGGTGGCTCCTGCCTCTTTTCCAGTGTTGCCAGCACCTTGTTTTTCAGTTTCAGCCATGTGCCAGCAAACAGTTGGCGGTGTAGTGTTGTAGATGAAGAAAAACATTTTGGAAATGTTTATCTCGTGAAGGTTGCTGACTGGGAAGGAGAGGGACTTGTCCTCTGGAATATTTGGTCGCTAGTCACTTACAGGGATAGACTATCAGGTTAGCTGTGCTTGCAAAGTGTTTTGTGCAGCACCTCCTTTGTATTGAGGGCAGTTTTTTGCTTGTTGAAGGTGGCAGTGCAGTTCTTCACAGGGGTTTCCCTGGGGGGTTGTGACTGTGTAAGGGTCCCCTGACATTTGTGTGGTTTTGCCTCCCTTTAGGAAGAATACCGGAATTCAATGCCTGCATCCAGTTTCCAGCAGCAGAAGCTGCGGGTGTGTGAAGTCTGTTCAGCATATCTGGGTCTCCATGACAACGACCGGCGTCTTGCTGACCACTTTGGAGGCAAATTACACTTGGGTTTCATTCAGATTCGTGAGAAACTGGATCAGCTGAGGGTAATCCTCTCGGTTTTAAACCTTCTCCTTGTAGTTCTGAAGACATTCAACGCTTATTAAATAAAATTCATACAGGATTCTTTGCAGAGTGCTTGTAGGAGCCGAGAAATTTCTGAATCCCTGAAACTTCATGTGGAGGTTTGCACAGCCTCACGTGTTCTCTAATTTCTGGGTAACTATATAAGTACTTTCAGAATGAGTCAATCAGACCACTGCTGGCATTTCTTCCTTAAATACGTGCAACTGTGCCATTGCCCTTTCTCGTTGCTGTAGCTGAAATTGGTCACTGTGGATTTTTTGACTATGGAAGAGCACTTTCAGACCTCTTAATGAAATACTTTCACTGAAATTTCACAAAGTGCTGTTGTTCAGAAGGTATTCAGTATCTGAAGCCATTAGAAGTTTTCTGGACTGGTTTATAATGGAATTGGGCACTGGCCATGCTTGCAAACCTTTAGCCTGCTCGAGTAAGAGTTGTGATTCCTGTGCCTTAGTCATTAGGCAGTAATGTGAGGTCATTAGCAGGAGGCCAGAGCACTGCTCATTGTGTTGTGTCTACTCATGAGGAGACAGTCCTTGCCTCAGAGCTTACGGGCTTGTCTCTTGGAGCACAGGCACTCAGAGTAGGGAGTGCACTGGTGTGTGTTAGTGAAGTTGTGAGGAAAAGGAGACCCTTGATGGAGATCTTGACTAGCAAAATGCACTGAAACAATTCTTTGTCTGACTACCTGAATAGTCTCCCTGCAGATCTCTCTGACCTGGTACCGTATGGCTGAAATGCGATATGAACTTTTTTTTTTTTTCTAGAAAACAGTGGCAGAAAAGCAAGAGAAGAGAAACCAGGATCGTTTGAGACGGAGAGAGGAGAGAGAACGAGAGGAGAGAATGGGCAGGCGGTAAGTGGAAGCTGATGACTGGTTTGTGAGGTTGGTTTTTAAATAGTCTGATTTCTTGCGTCTGAGCAGTGCTGGAAAGCAGCATTTGCTGCTGGAGCAGCTGTTGGACATGCTCTGGGTTCTGTGTGAGCACCTTGGCTTTCAGTTAAAGATGAAAACAAATGCACAGCCCCCCCACGTGAAGCTGATTGAAGGTGTGGTGTTGTAACCTCCTTTGTGTATTGGAAAGGTGTGAGCTCCCTGTAGGAGCCCTGTAGGCCTGTACTGGTCTAGTCCCTGTCTTTGGGAATCTCGATAAAATGCCCTCATTGAATGCATCCAGGTGGGAAAGTTTTAAGATGAGTGAGGGCTGGGTCTGCTCAAAAGGCATTAGTTGTGCAAAAATTCCCCAAACAGCCCCTCTCACTTCAAGGCTAGGAGGTGACAGAAGAACAGAGCTGCCTGTCCTGCTCCAAAACTTTCCTGCAGTAACAGCGAGATGCTTTTGGCAGAGCTTTGGAAATCCCTTCTTAGGGGATCCCAAGGAGTGGCTGCTCTGGTGCTTATGGCCATGTGTCACCTTCTGCTCGTACATGTATAATCCCTGAGCCATGGGAGTGGCTGCAGTGTTGGTATTCCTGGGATAAGCTCTTCTGCCCCTTGCCAGCTCAACTGGAAAAACTCTTCCTTATTTACTCAAACAGGCATCTTGTGTGTCAGCACAAGATTCATGCAGTGGTGGATACACGCAGTGGTCAGGCAGAGGAAGGGGCTGAGTCGGGGTGTTGTTCTCATTGCGTCTCCCCAGTGACCTCACGTGTTTCTCCTCTTGTACTTCTCCTTTCAAAATAAAAACGACGTTGCTGCCTGTGGAGGACTCTTTTTGACCCTGGATGTCAACTACAACATATCAGCTGTCCATGTGTGAGGCCTATGAGATACGCAACTGCAGTACGCTCGAAGGTGGTGCTGCCTTCTGGGTGTACACTGCTGGAAGTGCTGGCAAAGAAATACCAGAATTGAAGCAGCTTGTTTTTCATCAGCTGCGGCTTGGTGGTTTTGGTGTACCGTAAAGATCTAAGCCCCACATTGTTGTGCATTCTCCGGTTAGGGTGTTTTATGTGGGTTTTCTCTCTGCGTCACCTGGTGTCACACGAAGCGCCAGTTTGTGCTGCAGCTTTCTCCTGAACTGCAGCAACTTACATAGAGCCTCACAACTTTCTGGCATCCGTGTAAGATTGTCAGTAATGTGGTTATGTTTGGGAGCTGCAGAATCTGGACCTGGCTGATGAGTGCAGGAGTTGATCAAAAAGGACTGATGTGTGTTGTTGCTGTGGACAGAAAAATGGAAATGAAACAAGAAGTGTCTTCCTGTGCAGCTGCTTCATGGCAGGCTCTTTCAGACCCTCAGTAGGACTGTATCTGATTTGGACTCAGTGTCTCTGTCTCCGTGGTGCCTCTTCTTTCTGGAGGACAGTTCTATGTAAAAATTGCTCAACAGAGTTGCCTTCAGGAAGAGTCCTCTGCATCTCTCCCAGATGCTGGCTTGCTTCCTCTTGTGGCATGTATGTGGGTTTTTGTGGTTTAAAAAAAAGAAAACAACAAACAAAACAACCCACAAACAAACCCTCAATTTGTGAGAGTTGAGGAGCCTTTTGTGTTCACAGGTAGCCTGTCTATAGATGCACCTGATGACGGGGTTTGAAGACCACGTTCAGATGTTTAGTTAATGCTTTAAATATGAAGAGTTTAAGAACTGCATTGAGTTGGCCTAAAGTCCGAGTGCCATATGTGGTACTACGTAGAGACTGTGGCCAGCCTTTGCTCCCGCTACGTATGGAGGCATCTGTACACTCCTCTGTTCAGATAGCAAAGAAAAACATGTCCTGATGGAGCCAGGAGTGTTGTACAGAGGAGGTCAAACTATTTGCCTTTCCAAAATAAACACTTGATCCAAAGAAGGAGAATAGTTTTCCCAGTGGACACTTGGTATCGGAACTGGGACTAGAGTCCCGATTTCTCAGCACCTTCTCTCCTGGAAGCTGTGGAACACCATGCTTATGGGACCCTTTGTTCATTAAAAACTAATCAGTGACTTCTGCCACCTTCCAGACTGCCTCTCTCAACCGGAGCTTGATACTTGAAGGAATCATAGAGAATTTATTTCCTTCTTAACTCTTCTTGTCACATCTTCACGTGCAGCATCTTCACAGTGTTATTCAGTAAGATAAAAAGTACCACTTGATTTTGAGAAATCTGTGGTGACTTGCAGACACTGTGACATCCTGTAGAAACCTGTAGGTTCACTTGTGAAACTCTAGCTCTCACAGACTTCATAAAGTCTATACTGACGCAGGCTAGTGAGGAAGGGGCCGTTTCCTTGGATTCTTCCTGAATTAAGTTCAGTGCTAGGGAGTGATTAGCAGGAGTTACTTGTGCATGCTCCTGCTCAGCTCATGGGCATGGAAGGGCAGCCAGGCTTTTCAGGGGATGTGGAAGGGCTTGTGTGGATGTGTGCACCGGTGATTCAGAAGAAAGTGATCAGGAGGAAAAGAACATTAAGAACTTGGAGTAATTACAGCCACCAAAAGAATAATTCAGCTGCCTGCCAGGCACCTCCAGGAGGTCCTGCTGCTCTTGTCAGGTCCTGTTTCATGAGAAAGGAGGTGTGCGGTTATTGCCTTGCTCTCCTGGTTTATCAGCTTTTCCTTCATCTGGGCGTCTTGTGTGTTTCCTCCCTGCGTGGTCCATTTGCCTGACTCCAAGTTCAGCTCTGCCTTGTTTACAGTTCTACTTGAATTCCTTTCTAAATTTAGGTTTTTTTGCTTTCTACCATGGTTGAACACTCCCATTTCATTGCGAAGGAATGTCAATGCACATTGATTCGCTTCATCTTGTTTTACCCATTTTTAAATGATATTATTAAAATAGCTGCTTCCCTGATGCTTTTTAGAATGTCTGTGTGTAGCTTTTGGCCGCATCTCCTGTTCCAATGCCAGAACAGCCTGTGTCTGTAACTGGAACACCCCCTGGGAGACTGTAGGCAGCGGGGGGACAGGAGCAGTGACGGGAGCAAGTCTCTTAAGTTGCTACACAGCCGCTTCTCAATGAAAGCCCAAAGAGGCTGTTGAGACAGTGTGTGACATTCTGGTGTAAGCTGGCTCTGAAACGTTGCTGTAGGGAAAGAGGGAGGGCGTATCTTTTGTGTGGAGAGGTATTAAAAGTGGTGCTGAGTAATGCTGCTTCAGAAGTCATGACATTGTTACATACAGACTGTTAAAAGCTAATGCTTACGGTGTGGAGCTGTGCTGCGCAGGAGCTCCGAAGCCATGGGAATGTGGGAGAATAGTGAGGCTTGGATAGTTTTGCTCAAGTGGCTTTCTAAGCCTGGGATGAAGGATTTTCGGTCTCTCAGTTACCGTTCAGTAATACCTCTTCCCTTGTGTCTGTGTCCCTTCTTTTTCTAGCTCATTTTTCCCAAACAGGGGAAAAAAACATTTATGCAAATTTCCTTCTAATGTTTGTTAAATAGGCTGAGTGAGGAAAGGCTCTTTTCTCTTTATCAAATCCTTCTTAATGTGCGACTACCTCAAAGAAACCAAAATTGCAAAACTGTCAGGTGTCTTTCTGGCTGGAGAGCGACACTTTTTTCTGGAGAACGTTAGAGCTGATCTAGGTGATGTTAGTTAGAGGGTAAAGAATGTATAACAAATACAGCAAACTTAGCCAGAAAGGTTCATTGTCATGTTTCATTAACAGACTAAATTGGTTTTAGACCTTCACTGTTCTAATGGGAAGCCTGCATGTAGAAACTAGTGTTTCTGTGAACTTCTTCAGTCTTTGACAAATTCTCCCTGCTCCCTAAAACAAAGCTAATTAAATGTTTTAGTGGTGAGCTTTTTTTTCTTTTGTTGTTAACTGACATATTACATGGGGTATCGTGTTCCTGTGAAGAGCTGCCGGTGGGTTGTTCTCTTGAAAACCCACTGGCTATATCATACCTTCTCTCGCTTAACTCTCTTCTTCTTTCTAGGTCTGGATCAAGAAATCGGGATCGTCGAAGGTGAGTGTGCAGTTCTCCTACAGTTCTCCCAAATGCCTATTTCTGTTTCTATCTACAAATAGAAATGCCTCTACTGAGGCTTTTCCTGGGTCTCACAAATGGAGCTCACTCAGTGCCCCAGTTTTTTGGTTCGCTTTGAGAACTACCACTTGGGCACCTCAGCGGTGCTTAATGTCACCCCTGGGGCTGTAACGCAGACGTTGTCTTGCCCGATAGGTCAGAGGGTGCTGTGTGCTCCAGAGTACCAGTCTAAGGATGTACTTGATGATTCTTTCAATAAATGTCTAACACACTTTCATAGTTTTAATGTCTGAAATATGTTAAATCTATTATCTCTCAGCTGTTAAAATACAGCGGTTCAATATAAAAGCCCCCCCATCTCAGTGAAGAGCTCGCCTTAACAGGATGACAGCCTTCTCTGTGATCACATACCCGGAGATCTTCCTCTGTGCTGCTTTCCATATACGTTGACATCCTTTGGTCGGTTTTCAGAGCAGATTGAAACAAATCTGCTTCCAAAGTGCAGGACTTAGACAAGGGAGACTCTCCTTTGGCAGGCTGCTGTAGGAGTTGTGATAATTCCACTTGCCGCTTCCTTTAGCCTCTCTTCTCCTCATACAGGCCTCACTTTGAGTGCAGCACAGTTGGCACTGCTAACATTAATGGTGCAAGCTTTTTCTATAAGCTTCTCAGTGACTGAGATTTACCCGCTGGCATTTTGTTGGTAGCCTGAGGCCCAGAAGGGAGGTGCCGACCCTGGGGGTGTTTGGCCCTCGGTGTTGGCAGGGCTGCGGCGGCGGGGTGGGTGCTGGTGCTCTGGGTATTTGTTACTCGGGAATAGCTGGGAGATGGGCTCCCTGCGTAGATCCAATGTACTGGCCTGTCTCCCGAGTCTGAGGCAGTCTGTGTCCTCTTCAGATCACGGTCTCGGGATAGGAGGCGGAGACGCTCGAGATCGGCTTCCCGTGAACGGCGGAAGTCTCGCTCCCGGTCCCGAGACCGACACAGGCGCCACCGGAGCCGTTCCCGCAGCCACAGCAGAGGTCACCGACGGGGGTCCAGAGACAGGAGTTCAAAACACAAGTATGTATTCCTGACACGAGTGCTTCTGGCAGGGGTGGCCCTTGGCATCCCAGTGAGCCTCCCCAGTCCCTTAGAGCAAGCAGGAGCATGACAGGGTTCTCAAGGCAGGAGCTGCAGTGTCCTGTACCAGCTCCCGGGCCACAGCAGGATTTCCTAGTGGCTGTTTGTAGATGGCCTCATGTGAGAGCTGCAGGGCAGTAACTACAGTGAGATCCCAGCTCAAGAGGAGAGTCTAGGAGGTAGAACTGGTTCCCTGATTTGCCATGCTGAGCCTTGAGAAATTGCTGGTCTTCTTGTCGGAGAAGCAGCACACAGGGCTGCTTGAGCTAACTGAGCCTCCCCAGGCCTGTAAAAGCCAAGAAACTGAGAGGCAGCCTTGACGGTACATTTCTGTGGTTGTCTTCTGCTTCCCAGCTGCTCTCTCAGTGCTGGCCTGTTAAAGGAAGTGTTAGAGGCTGTTAGAGGGCTGCTCGAGAGAGGCAGTTCTTTAGGAACCTGCACTGGAGGGAGGGGAGAAGGCAGCCAGGAGGAGGAGTGCAGCATTCTCCTGTCACTGAGGAGAAAGGCTACCATCTGAAGAAGAGCTTTAAGGCTCTTCTGAAACTCAGCAAAGCACCCGCTGTTTTGGAGGAAGGACAAGGCAAGCTTAGGTAGGAGTGTTAGAAGAACTGGAAGGAGTCATGTTTCCTTACAGCGCCTCTAAGCCCAGGAACAAGTCTGTCACCAGGTGCTTGCTGAAGTTAGATCTGGCTGGTTTTAAATGCTCCTAATTAAGAGGGGAGTTCTTTAGCACTGTCTCACTTGATTAGGCACCACCACTCCAGTACAATTCTAGAAACAAACCTGCTGTTGTGTGTCTGTGTCGCTTTAGCTAAGGGGTAAGAACAGGTTTTAAAGATTCCTGATGAAGGGGAGGGAAATAATGGTCTAAAAAAAAAAAAAAGTCTGTTAATAATTATGGGGGGGGTTGTAAATACTGTTGATTCTCCAATGGCTGAGATACTAAAGTCCTTTTTTAAATCTGTCTTGAACATGAAAAATAAAGAAAAGAAGTTTGGACAATTAGGAAGTGAGGAAGACCCTGTAATAACTATTACTAAAGAGCAGGTAAGGGATGACTTCGAAAACCTTGAACATACTCAAATCAGCCCATCGAGACTGTAGGGGGATTGGCTAGCTGGCACACTTCACAAAACTACTGAGGACTGGGGAGAGACCAGGATCAGGCTGAGAAAACAAAACAAAACCGAGAGAACAAACACAAAAACGCTGCTCCCCGAAAGACCGTAGCTTGTTTTCACCTTGAGAATTAACGAAGCCTGCATTCAGGTTCTGCTGGTCCACGGTCTCGTTGTAGAAACAGAGAGCCTGGCACAGGATCTGGAGATGTCGGGGAAGGACTGCGGGCAGCAGGCAATGTGGGAACTGGAAAAGAGTTAGTATCAGACTCGCGTTCTGGTTAAATGATGCAATTTAATGAAAATGAAACAGCTTGAGATGCAGAGAGATGGGACGTTTTAATGTATCGATTGTGCCGTATTTCCAGCCCTTACAATCGGCGTGAATGAAAGGTGGAGTCTCTGAGGTACCTGCCGGGTCCTCCTCTTGTGACTAAAGAAAAACCTGAGTAAAAGTGCTGTCTCTGCAGGGTCTGTGAAAGCTGCTGCCTAGTGCTGAAGGGGTGCAGGCGCTAGAGCCCATTCAGCACCTCCTGAAGGCTGCTGGTTGCTAAACTGGTGTGAATCACCCAGGAAAACAGCCTTTTCAGATTGGACCCCGCATGAAGCCCTCTGCTTAATTCTGTGTGGGCTGATACAGTGAAATGCTGCCGAAAATCTGTAGCTGTCCTTTGGGCAGGCTGTGAGAAGATTTGCCCGTGTTGCGGGCTGTGAATACAAATCTGTATCATCCATGCTGCAAAGGACAACACTTGTCAGGATGCAGAGTAAAAAGCCAAGCATGTGAGTCCAGAGAATACAGCTGGTGTTCGAAGCAGTTAGAAAGCCATGAGCTTAGAGTGTAACAAAAAACCCCTCCAGAAGACACAGACAGAGCTGAGGGATAGATGAGGCAGAAATTGCAGGCACTTAAACTAGTGAGGGGCCCAGGGAAGAGCTTGGAGAGTCCCTGTGGCAACAGCTTAGAAGGGTCACCCCAAGGAGGGAGTAACAAAGGCTGCAAACCTGGTGTTCTGCGTAAAGCTCAGAGAGGGCCCCGAGTCCATGTCTTGGGGGATGCCGCTCCTGGCATCACGAGGCCCATTTCTGTAAGCAGCTTGTGTTATGTCACAGCACTGTTAGGGACAGATGATGTAATTTTGTGTATATTTGGAAATTCTTAGTTGTGAAGCCCATAGCGACGGTTTACTTTGTACTTCAGATCTTCTAGAGATCGATCTTCAAGAGAAAAGTCACGTGACAGAGAGAGAAAAGAGAAGAGCTCTTCTGAGAGGCGGCACGAGAGCACCAATGGCAAATCTCGTTCCAAGAGATCAGAAGAGAGAGAAGCTGGCGAGATCTGAACTCAAACCGATCTGTGTTGCACTGTAAATAGTCTGATAAACATTCTACACAAAGCCTAAATTTCCCATTTATATTTACTGAATACGACTCATCTTTTGTAGTTTGGAATTTTTATTGTTTGGCAGATAGCTGTGAGTTTGTAGAGACACAGAGTTACGTACTGTTTAACAGGATTTTTGTTTTAGTAGGAATAAATAAATCTGGACGGATCATTTTCCACGCGGGCCGGCGGCTGCCGCGCTGCGCTCGCCCTGGCGCCTGGCGGCCGGGGTCAGCCAGGGGCAGCGCTGGGGTCGGAGGCCTGAGCTGCCCTGACGTTTGTAACGCTTCAGCCCTTTCCCAGAGATCTACCCGACCCTTCGTGAGCGTGCCAGTAGCACTGGTTCTCACTTAATTTTTCTTTCTGTTTATATATGTTAAAAGAGATTTGGAAGTGGTTTGTCTTTTTTTCCTTTTAGCGCTTAGCCACCTCATTTTTGTCTCCAGCACTTGAGAGGTGCCTCGCTCTTACAGCTCAGTTAAGATAGACAATATTTGGCCCTGTTTTTTTTCTTCGGTTTTGGTTGTTTTTTTTTTTTTAAAGTTTTTTTTCATCTTTGTGAGGATGACCAAATCAGCTGGAGCACATTCCTAAACTGGGCTCAAGTCTGGGGTTAGTACCTTTACAGATTTAGATAACTGGGTGTGAACAAGGTAGTGGAAAATCTGGACTGATTCCTTCTGGAGAGGAGTTCAGCCACAGCTCGCCTGCCTCCCTGCCTGCCTGCTGCGCACTCCAGGGTCAGAGTTTTCTCCATGGAGTTCTCTGACTTGCAAAAATAAAGCCTTGGTGGATGTTTTCCAAGGCCAGTCAGGCAGAATGGGGCCGAGGTGACCCAGGGGCAGGGCGAGGAAAGGAGTCGCCTGTGTCCGGCGAGTTCCCGCTTCTCCTGGGATCCGGGCACCAGCTGTGTCCTAACACGTATGGGAGGAATTTGCGTATTGTAACTAGCTTATTTGTAACTAGGTTTATTTTACACTAGGGGAGGAAGGCCGCCACGCCGGGCCAGCCGCGGGTGAGACCCCGAGGAGTGGTATTTTGTGAGAATTGTGAGTAAAAGCACTTGCCACCCTCCGAGCCGGGCGCTGGTGGGGCGTGTGCCTGGCCGCTGCTCGTTAGCTCGGGGAGACAGGTATTTTTAATTAAAGCCAGCTCGCTCCTGGCGTCTCCGTGCGGCGGGAGCCGGGCGGTGTCTGGCGGTGCGGAGGGCGGCGGGCGTTTCTCCCCTTCGAGGCTCCCATAAGCTGCTTATCTTAGAACTGGAAGGCATCATCTTGATGTTTTGGGAATGGGTTGGGTTTCTCTCCCCCTCTTTCCTCCCCTTTAGTTCACCTGAAATTCCCCTGCTGTGCCTCTCCCGCTGTCAAGCACTCTTTCAGAGTTCTTCTCATTCCTCCTCTGCTATTCTAGGTGCGCAGGTCACTCAACTGTAACTCAGGTACAGTATAAATTCTGTTCTGAACAAAGAGAAAATATGAAAGAGAACATTTTTTGTGTTCTCCCTCACTCTCTTTCTCTTTTAAAACTGGGTAGTGCCAGCTGCTAATTTAAGATTTCTGAGACTGCAGCAAGTTCTGAGCTCGAAGCTCTGGAGCATTGCTGGTGGATTAGGCAGGGGGATAGTTCCTTGTCTGTCTTCCTTTGCTGTACTTCTGCTCACTGCTTTTAAATTCTTCTGAGACTCTTTTATTAAAGCTGTTGGTTAAAATACAGAGGGCTTGGTTAAAATATGCAAGTTATTGGCTGGTTATTTTGAAAGGACTTTGTTGTCTTCCTCATGTGAAAGAGGAGAATGTAGCTCTCTCAAAGTGGGGCATGTACGTTCTACCACAAAATCTGGTTTTAGGGGGTTTTGTTGTTTTCACTGGAACAAAGAAAAAGGACTTTTCCTTTATGTAACCACAACGCAGTTTGAAATGTTAGAAATCCTAAGAACAGAACCACTGTAGGATAGGTACTCTCTTAAATAACGATTACATCTTTCAAGAGGAAGCTGAGGTACATCCATGTTTCGTGGACAGCAGGAGTCATCTGTACTTCATATGATTCAACAAAAAATGATTGGAAGCCAGATTTGCTGCAGGCTGGATGGACAGGAGCAAGCATCAAGGAATTGTGACTGGTCTGTCCAACCCTATAGAAATGGAAGCTGCTTTACCCTACTTTGTCATGGCTGGCTGTGACTAATCTGGAAAAATATATCTCAGTATGGTTTGGAAACAGGAGGTGGACCTAGATGGAATAGAAAAGCATGTACAGCCTAGATTTATGCAGCAGAATTGGAGGGTTGTTACTCTTTTATCCCCATTTTATTACCTATTTTATAAATTCACAATCATAGCTCACTGTTTCATTTTATGACCTTGCCATATAGAATGACTATCCTAATTTCCTAAATAAAAAGTAAAAACACACCAAAAGATTGGAGAAGCACATCTTATTGTCAGGATAAAACCCTGAGCTAAACTACCAGTCTTCAGAAGCAGAACGACCTCCGCAGCTCGAGAGTATTTTAAGATTTCACTTTCCAGCACTCAAACTGCTTTGGAACAATTCCCCAAGTGAGACTTTACAGCTGTTGGAGTGGTTATTCTGTGATATATCTGAAATATAAAATGTGCTTTATAGAGAGCAAGATTTCAGCAACCTTAAAAAAAAAAAGGGAATAAAAAAAGAGATCAGTTTAAACCCACAGAAGCCTCTTGTAAAATGCAAGATTGAACTTGTTTAGTACATAGTTGTTTTATTATTCCTCTCAATGTTAATTGGCTTGGAAGGTTGCCACAAATTAGGCAGTAGATGAACTGAAAAATACGAAATAAACTCTGCTAGAAATACTTTAATTTTTTTCTTTTTCTTCTTATTCTTGGCAGATAGAGTGTCCTGCTAGGTGGCTGGTCTGTAATGCTGTCCAGAACAATAGAGTGTTCAAAACTTGCGTGAAAATTTACCTAGATTGTAGTGATTTAGGAGGAGGATAGAAAAGGTTTCATGGTAGTACTGGGAGCGTAGTGTAAATAACAAAGCATCTCCAAAGAGTAACGTGAGCGTGTATGTTCGTGTAAAGCTCTCTGTGCGTACATTAGATGAGTAGCTAATATAAGCTGTTGTTCTCATACTTAGCGTGGTATGCTGCCTGGGGCAGTGGTGGAGTCCCCATCCCTGGGGGGAGTCCAAGCTGTGGAGATGTGGTGCTGAGGGACATGGGTTAGTGGTGGATTTGGCCGTGCTGGCGGAACGCTTGGGCTTGAGGATCTTGATGACCTCTTCCAACCAGAACGATTCCGTGATTCTGTGAAATGTTGTGACTCAGGCCCTCAGTGTCTCTGTAGTAGTGACCAGTGAGCACCAGGAGTCCCAGCAAACTCCTGTCGTACCCAGCAGTGAATTCTGCTGACACCACTTCTATTTGTTACAGAAAAATACTAAATCTCTAAGCTTTAATACCGCAGCTCCACTGGAGCACAAAGGTATCACCTTTGCTTAACAGTTACTAAGGGTATACGCTCACCTTGGTGTTAGAGGGAGAAATGAGAAAACTTCCAGAAAGGAAGGAATATTTTCTCCCATCTTGTTTGCAGTGTGCTGCCTTTATTTCGCCCAGGCGAGCATTCAGCGAGCTGGCAGCCCGTAGAGCGTTCGGGAACAGCTTTCTCGGATGAACCTGCATTATTAATGAAGCTAGATTGGGTTTTGGAAGGAGCTCGCTTTCAGCTGTGGGTACCTGTTGCTGCATCACTAGGTATCTAATCACATCAAGGTAGGAGTTTGTTTAGCACCAAAAAAATGTATTTATAGAGGGGAAAAGTAAATCTGGCTTTTTGTGGCAGATATAATGATTACTGATCAACTCTGCAGCTCAAGTCATTGCTGCATTCTTAAACTACCAAGTATATTCTTGCTTATCCAAGCAAAATAAAAAGCCCCTGGACAATATATAAGGTACATCTGAGATGGTGAATTTAAGCTCACAGGTCCTTTGAAATAAATCTCTGCCATTTGTCAGAGTGGTTTGAATCCAAGCAGATCAGGTGCAAAACATGATGTGCAAGGGTCGAAAACTGCAAATATAGTAGGAAGAGGAAAAAAAGAGTAATAATTAAGTTGTTCATGTATTGAAGAGGTAAACTGAAAGCATTTATTCAGCAAATAGACCAAGAATTTTTGGAAAGAAAATTATTTAAGCATATTGACACCCAGACACAAGCAAAAGACAGATTCTGATGTTTTATGCATACGGAGACGATGAGAATGAAATGGAGGAGAAGAAAAGAGTCCTGGTATTTAGAATTTGAATATATCTGAGGTAAATAAATAACACATAAAACCTGAAGAGGATCCAAAGTAAAAAAAGGGATGGTGGCCAGATCGAATATACCCAGATTTTGTGAGAAGCCCACCAGCTTGCTTCAGTCTTTGTCAAGCTTCAGTGTTATAAACATATTTTAAAAGCCAAATCCTAAATCTTTTTTTTTTTTAAATCTGCTTTTTCATAACTCTCAGCCTTTGTAGTAAAATTCCATGAATTCAGCAATTTCCAGTGAAAATGTGTAATTGAGAAGCAGCTGAGCAGCTGCCACTCGCTGTGTCCTTTCAGAAGCTCTGCTACGTGTGCTTGCTTGGACATGGGTGATAACCTGAAATGGCTCTTCCCTACGGAAAAGTGGCAACATTGCCTCTCTTCTCTTCTGTTTGGAGAAATTGAAGGGAACGTGTGATAGGAAGAGTTTAATTAGCTTTTTCCCTCATAGACCTACAAAGTAATTCTGGGGAATAAATGATTTAGGACAATTTCAAGCTCCTGCCCAAAGTTCCAGCAGAACTGCATGATTTACTTCAGCGTAAGGACTTGAGTGATGGCTTGACTTGGTAAATCTCCACAAATGTAATTGTGGTGAGTTTTTAAAGTGCTGCAGGGATACATGTCTCTCATTCCCGTGGCTCGAATGGCAACTGAGTGGATTATTTTTCCCTCCTTGACTCTGCTCCATGTTCAACTGGAAAATTGGTTCCGTTACGTTCCGTACCTTCCTCCTTTACACTGGCGATAGGAAAAGCAGGTGAGTTCTGTGAGCGTTAGCTGGAGGTGGTCATTATGTGCTTCTGCAGGTCGTGTCCCGCCTGGATGATTCTGTGATTCTATGAATAAACCTGTTTTCCTCCTTTGAAAACAAATAGTCACAGTTTTGCAATCTCTTGCGGAATAAACCTCAATTTTATCTAGTTTTGAAGAATTTATCTTTTTTTTTCCCTTTGCACATCCACAGTAATTGAAGCGTCAGCCAGAGAAAATAAATTATTTTGCAGCCTGTCGGCAGCAGGCGATGCCTCTCCCAGGCGTGCACGTTGGACTGTGGAGGAGAATTGTTTCAACAAGCATTAGACCTTATCAAGCGAGTTAATTCCTTTTTGTTCCAGAGCAAACGGTGGGAAGTGAGAACTAAAAAGAGCCTTGAGCCTAGGCTGGGGGGAGAGGGTGAGAAATGACCTTCTGCTGAATCAGCAGGATTCACACTGGGCCAGGGTCTATCAGCCTAGAAGGTCACCGGTATTTTCAGCTAAATAGGGAGCTTAGGACATGGCTGCACTTGGATTCTGTGTTTGTCACTTTCTGTGAAGATGTGTAATTATGCGTTCAACAATTTCCAGTGTTGCTTTGCAATAAGACAAATACACCGTGTGTAGGAGGGGGTGTAATCCTACGTGTAAGCGTTCGCGTGTCACGCAGAGGCTGTGTACAGGAAAGCATTTCTTTCCGTGGCTAAACTGCCATTTCACGCTAAAAACAATAAATGGAAGCATTTAGGGCACCATGCTACGGGCCAAGAGGCTGTTCTGTCGTGGGCATTGAGATCCTCCAGAATTTGTGACTGCAATCTGTTGTAATGATTCCAGAGTTATACTTTTAGGCTTAAGCTGAGATCCTCAGAGTTTTTATATCTGCTGAGGCTCTATTTTAGTAATTAAATTTCCCTTGGTGGGGGGGAAATAAAACATTTAAAAACCCATTTATGCCACTACAAGGTAAGAGCCTAGTGATGTCATTTGGAAGCATCATCCCAAGGCGCAGCAGGGAAGTCAAGGGCTGCACTAGTCCCTGCACCTTCACCAGCAAAAGCCATTCCCAGAAGGTTTGGTTTCCACAGGAGATTAGTTTTTAGGTGTCTGTTGCATGCTAACTGAGAGTCTGCATGTCTGCATGGTCGACAGCCAGCTGAACATGAGCCAGCGTGTGCCCAGGTGGCCAAGAAGGCCAATGGCATCCTGGCCTGGATCAGAAACGGT
>JAVSBS010007505.1:0-35672 GCA_033124195.1 Coracias cyanogaster
TCAGAGACTTCTCTCCATTTGCAGTAGTTTGTGCTGATGTATGCGTGGGAGGATTTGAATATAGAAGGGCCATGAGATGCTAATCTCTGCTGGGGAATTCAATTGATTTATATATATATAAAAGTATATATGTAAAAAGTGAAAAAAAAAAAAAAAAGGCAGAAAAAGCAGGTTATTTTATTGATTTTATATTTTGTATGTGAATATGCTATAAAGTGGTTACTTCCCTTTGTGGACAAATGGTCATTTTCCAGGAAGGCAGCACTGTAGGTGGCTGTGGCATGAAGAGGTAACCGAGCAACAATCTGCAAGTGATTGTAAACTCCGCTCCCCCCAAACTCAAGGAGAGCTGGCGGTTCTCAGCGCTGGGGGAGGAGGAGGTACCAAAAACCGGTGGCAGTGAAGCAGGTGGGGAAACAACTTGCTATTGCTATTCCCGGTAGCTCGGTTATCTCTATACCCTTGCCACAGGTCTTGAGGAATTTTGCTAACATCACCCCTTAGCAGCTGGTAAGTTCCTGAGCAAATGTTTTCTTTTCTTGTATTTTTATTTATTTTAAGAGTGAGAGGAAAATACTGATACAAACATGTTCAGGGGCCTATTTATAGTACTATATTTGACTCATGCTGTTCTCAGCATCTTGAGCCATTTTACAAGTACCGTGGCTTCACTACTGTTGTTTTGTTTTGTTTTTTTCTTCCATTTTATAAGAGAAGAAACAGGGCTTGATATTGCTGTGGAATCCTAATCCGGTGTTCTGCTCCCGTCCTTTACAGTCGGTCTTTCTGGATTTATCCTGTAATTTAGATGAAGGGGAAGATCAAATGTGAAGGAGCAAAGCGTGCCACGAATGCTTGTGTAAATTTTTTCACTTCTCATGCAATGTATGCTATGTACATCTTTTGTACATCTTTTTTTATAGGTGAGACTGCATTTCAGGGGACCAGTAATAGGTTTGCCTATCGCAGGTACAAATAACTAAGGTAGCTTTAACTTTAGTATGTAGCATTGCTAATCTCTTTGTAGTTCAGTTTACATCACCTATTTTCTTTCTGGTAAATTCTGACAAACTGGGATGTATTGTTGAGAAACTTTCCATGGAAACTTTAAAAATAATTAATACTAGGGTAAAAACCCTTTTGGGAGCCGTTGAAGCAAGAAAGGTGAAATGTTCGATTAGTTGTATATTTTTAATTTCGCCTCACATAGTTTAGGTTTCCGTTGCCCTTTGTGTTTGCATTTACATGAGTAAAACTTCACCAGCAGAATGAGCTAGATTGGAAGTTGTGAAGGACTAAGAACTAATAATATACTGTACAAGTTAAGCAACAATGTGGTAATGATTTCTTGGTCCTCTCTGTGCTGCAGCTTTCATTTGTAAAATTGTGTATCCACTTTTTTCCCTGATGTAAATTAGGCCACTGGGAGCACTTTGCCTTTGGGTAGTTTAAGACATATTAGCTGTAAATTAGTTTATTGCAGCTGGCAACTATTTAGAAGCTTTGCAAAGGTCGCAAGGGTGGATGTTGTCTGCACATCCCATGCGGAATGGGTGTAGTTTGACCAAAGGTTCTTGACCGAGTGGGAGAAGGAGAGGCAGGGCTGAAAATGCTTTTTGATTGAGTGTCTGCTTGGCTTTGAGCTGATAAATTCCTAGTTCTGATGAGCAGAAGGTCTTGGGTTTGAAGTGTTGGTTACATTTCCAGACCAGCAAACGCATGTTAACCTTTCAAACAAGCTAACAAGAGAATTGAAGGAAAAATTAAGATAAGGTGTCTTTCTCGGAGCTAAAGTATTTTAGTCATGCTGACCTTATTTATCACAGGAGTAACTTCATGCAGTTTTGCGTTGCACAGAAGGTCAGACAAACTGATAATACTTTTGAATATATAAATCCATCGGTGAAGGCATCGCTGAGCTGCGTGCTTCCCCTAATGTTTTCAGATGGCAGTAACATCTCCATCCAGGTCAATCTCCAGTGAAACACTAAGACGTGAGGCCGTAACGATGAGGAGCAGAACAACTTGGCCCTGTTGGTTGATTAAAAAAATCTCTCGAAAGATGTGTTGGAGGAATATGTGTCCGTGTGAACACTGTCGTACTGATACCTAGCAGCCAAGCTACATTTATTCGTTGCGAGGGATCGAGGTGTGGTGTTCCTGTGCCAGGCGACGGAGCTCACTTATTCACCAGAAATGTGAACTCTGGGCCAAATATTCCAATGCGGCTCTCAACCTTGTACATAGATTTGCAAAACTGAAAGCTGGGTAATTGGAGTTAATGTGACAGCATTTTGAAAGTTACATTTCCAGTTGTGTTACGTGCGCCGTGTTGTTTTTTTTTTTTCCTCCTCCCTTTCTAATTGCTGTCTTTTGCTGTTTTTAAGAACTGTTTCCACACCAGTCTCCTTGCTGGTTCCTAACAACCCCGAGCTAGGTATGGCATTAATAAGGAACTAGGCTGTGTGCCTAATGAAATGCAAAATGGGGCAACGCGAATGATCTCCGAGCCCTTGTGCGTGCGTCGGGTGAAAGCGAATCCCAGGGCAGTTTGATGGCGTTCGGTTTCTACGGTTGGGTTAGGAAAATAAAATTGTCTGGCGCAGCGCTCTTGTTCCTTTGTCTCTTGCTTTGATTTTTTTTTTTTTTTTTTGGTGCATCTAACTAGAAAGCTTTTCCAGACGCCGTGTAGGAGGAGCGGTGGTGGGGAGGCGGGGAGCAGGGCTGCTTCCATTCAGCCCGTTCTGTATTGCAGTTATTGGCGAGCAAAGCAAACATTTCATTTCCCCGTAATTAGCTCCAGTTTAGGGAGGCAGGTTAATTTTGACTGCCACGCCCTGTCTGCGCAAGAAACCTTCTTGCTTTATTTGATTCTTTCGTAGGGGAACAGTCTGTGGGCAGTGGGATTTAAAGTGATTTTCAGAAATTAAAACTGGAGGAGGGAATTGGATCATATATTTCTGCAGGGTTTTTTTTTTTTTTCCCCTTCAAAGAGCTGAAGCTCAGGTTGCCAAGATGATAAGAAAATCTGGAGAAAAGGGGTATTTTGGAGCTCCTCAAGTATGGACAAACTGTGCATTTTGTAGCTCCTTTTCCTTGCTTCAGGGAAGCCTGAGCTCCATGCCTGGGAATATTTGTCTATGGCCTATTTAAAAATAAATAAATAAGTGAGAAAACTGGGTCATAACTTCTGAAATCACAAGGCATGGCCTTTCTCCTTGGTCAGTTCTGTTCAGTGGGTCATGCAATAAAACCTTACAGCAAATGAACAAGTCGTGGAGATTTCTTCTCTGCAGCGCACCAGAGTTTTTCTGAAATGTTTATGTTAACATTTCGGAAGGTCTTTTTAGGAAAATACTTGGTATTTTTCAGTCTTTCTGATACTTATTCAATTTTTTCCATTTCAAAGATGTCAGCTCTTCTTTCCCAGAGGTGGAAACTGCTGGTTTTAGTAACCTGTAACCAGTCACGTTGGGAAACTAGCAGGAAATCACCTGCGAGCTGGTAACCTCTGTTCTTCATGGGTTTCTGAACAGTTTATTCCTGCTCTGAACTACACTCTATGGGCCAACTGCATCCCTGATGCTCCAATCCTGCTTTTAGGCTGAATCTAAAAGCAGCATTAGGGAAACAGGAGCAACTTGGTTTATTTATGTTCTCTCAGCTGCCCCCCTCCCCGGTTTTAGTTTGTTTGTCTGCTTCTATCCCATTGTAGAGATCCTAAACAATAGGTGTCCTTGTCTTAAAAGGCTGTAACGTCCGGCC
Organism: Coracias cyanogaster; assembly: GCA_033124195.1. Taxonomy (NCBI): domain Eukaryota; kingdom Metazoa; phylum Chordata; class Aves; order Coraciiformes; family Coraciidae; genus Coracias; species Coracias cyanogaster. Next base: position 3,766 of record JAVSBS010007505.1, read on the forward strand.
CTGTAGATGGAAAGCTGATGCTTCTGAGCCTTGGAAGTCAGTCAGGAGTGGAAGAGCAGTACCGGCTGCTGGAAATGTCTCTGTCCCCTCCCCTTTGTAGAGTTTTTTTTGCGGGGACTAAAAGTTCTTGCAGGGTCCTGGCTTCAGCAGCAGAGCAGCACAAAGGCCACATTGAGAATGGCTGCTGGGGAAGCCCTCCTTCCTTGCCTGCCCTGTAAATGCAGTTCTTTCTCCATGAAAAGCCCTGACATCAGCTCTTGGAAAAATCCAAGTGCTTGTGTCATGGAAAATAGCTGAGGCACTTGGTTGGGCTGGGACTGAATGAGTGAACTGTGGATGAAACTTCTCTAGAGATGCTTTTCTTCTGCTCTGTTACTGTTCGTAGAGAAATACAAACCCTTCCCATCTGAAAGCTTTACAGCGGAAGGATGCTGAGGAGAGAACTGTAGTTGGCTAGAGTATATTCAAAGTACTCTGCGTGTAGTATTTCTTTAAAAATTATTTTTATTTTATCTGTTTAACAGACACTATTGCAAGCTTCTTTTAGAGCGGGTCACATCTACCTGCAAAGGAGCATTCCCAGAGAGAGCAGTGTCCATTTGGACGGTCTACCTGTCTCGCCAGGAAATTCCGTGTACCTCCTTGGGTAGAGGCAAAATCTCTGTATTCTTGTAATCCATTTTATGAAGAAGACTTGTCTTTTGCACCTGTTTCTTTCATCTTTTTAAACTGATTTTTTTATTTTCTTGTTCCCCTCTCATGCTGTCACCCCTCTTTTTCTCAGCCCTCACCCAGAATAAATTTCTGGTTAACTGCAAGTATGAAAGATAATTTATTTTTTTTTGTACACTCCAAGAGGAAGCATCCCTGTAATGGAAAGGAGCTCTCACTCGCACCAGTGGAATGCTCTTTCCCTGTAGAAACACCTTCCTCTTGGAGTCCTGACCTTCTCTTCTTAAAGCCCATCAGAATCACAGAAACCTGTTAACTTTCCAGACTTGTGAAAAGGCGTAATTTTATTTTTTTTTCCCCCCTCAAATTTTTTATCAGATTTATCTTAATGTCGTTTAAGTGCTTAACTCAGCACTGTCGGTTGCCATAGTGCCTTGTATTGATCCATCGAGTAGTATGTTGCTGGGCTGTACCGGCTACTCTGCGTTTTCTAACCCAAAAGGAAAATGGAACAGCATAGTCTAGTTACGGATAGGACATTGGGGCCAGAAAACAATATAACATTGACAGAGTTGGAGGTATTCAGTGATGCTTTATTAGGGCAAATCCAACGCTGAAGTTCCTGGGAATGTTGAGGAGGGGAAGAACTGTGTGGAGTCGACACAGAAGTTAGATATTAGCCGTGTGGGCTCTCCAGCCCCTTCACCAAACTTCCTACGTTCCTCCTCAGGAGGCAGTGACTAGGCCTATCCACAAAGCTGTCAGTAATCTAAAGCCAATAATGCCACAGACGGTTCTTCCATGAGTCATTGCGTCAGCTGCGGCTGCTGCCTCGGACTCCTACAAAAATAACATGGAAACTTTTCTTGCCTAGCTTGGTTTCATCTCCTTGTGCACTTGCTACAAGTTTGTAAGATCTGTCCGGAGGCTCTGACAGCTCCCAGGAATCCCCATCCCTTGGGTCCTTTCTTCAGCCTGGCCGTTCCCTTGCTCCTTGTGTAACAATCTGTTGCCATCAGTACGCAGTGGGTTTTTTGGTGGTTTGGTTTGGGGTTTTATTTTTTAAGGAAGAAAACTCCGCGGTTTCCTGCGCTTATGTACTTTGATATGAGGAAGAGATGACGCTGCATAAAACTGCCCTTTAAGTGGGTTAATGCTAAGGTAAATAGACTTGATGTGTTGAATCAGTGTTGTCCACGGAATAGCTGATGTGGTTACAGCTGTAGTTTGTGGGCAGTGCAGTGAAATGGCAGACTCCTGTCTGCGTTTTTTCTTGGTTGCTAATAGTTGCCCGCTTGCTGCATCTGTGTTTCTCTCTATCCGCCTGTCATTTGCTATCTCATCAGTTCCTTTTACTCACCCACTGTCCTATACAGAACACGTCTACCCCTTTTTTGTTGTGACAGAAGACTGCCTTTAGCTCTATGTTAAGGTCATGTTGGTACTGCTTTTGTTCGGGTCATGTCAGCACTCTCCCATAATACCTTTCTCAGGGCTTTTAAGCCCTGCAAAAACCTGCTCTGGTGAATATGTGCATCTGCAAACTGGGAAAACAAACAGGCTTTTTTTGTCGTCGTTTCTTCCCGTCTCTCTCAATATGAAATTCTGGGAATTGTCTGCGGAATGGCATTTAAGAGATTCACGCTTACTGTCCTTCCAAGGCACTTCCTTTAAACCTCCTCGATAGAGACAGAAAATGTCGCCTTCCTCTGACTACTGCCAGCACAGGGCCAGTTCGGGTGTTGAAAATGAAGCCTAATAGGCGCTGAAGGACTTGTGCACACTGGAAATAGTCATGGAGTTGTTCAGTGATGGTAAACTCTCGCCCAGAAACAGGCTTCAGCTCTTGCAGGTAGAGGATCTGTTTGGGTATGTGTGAGCAAGGAGAGTGCGGTCCAGCTCAGCCTTCCAGAGGTGTAGCTGCCAGTGCACAACTTGCTTTTTCACCAAAATCCATGGAGATGGTGCTGGCAAAAGGCTTCTCATTGACTAAAGACTCTGTGAAAACCTCCTGAAGTAGGATGATGTGATGTTAAATGGACACAGTTTGGAGTTCTCATTGCGGGGGGCAGATTGGACTTTGAGTTAACCTTTGGTTTTCCTCTTCTCTTTTTACATATGTGAAAAAGAAGAATGAGTGAACCTGTAATATTTCTCGTTTCTTCTGGGGTTGGGGTGGTCGAGTGGTTTTGCTGCTTGTCTTTTCAATTCAGAATTCTGTTAGAAGGTTTGTGTGTAACAAGCAACATCTTATTTAAATGAAACTAATAAAGCAACGAAGGAGCTTCTGTTGCAGCAGTTCACCTCCTAATTAAAGATTAGTTCTGTCAAGCAAGCAGTTTTTGGCTGTTCTCTTTTGTATGGGTTTCACAATATTTCTTACTCATCTCGGCACAAGTTGTAGTAATTTATACTTGCACCGTGCAAACACACACAAGCCTAATTTCAGGCATGTGAGTAGTCCTGCTGAAGTAAATGGAACTGAAGTTAGGCACATGAATAAATATTTCCAAGGTTGGGGCCCTTGTCCGAATCTAAATATTTTTGTCTTTGATGAGTTTTTGAGATGGCAGATACTTGAATTCTGGTAATATTTTAGAATGGGAGGGGAAAAGAAAAAAAACCCAACATGGTTATCTGAATGCTGTGCTATTTATGGTCAGATATATTTTCAACCTCCTGGGCTAGAATGGAATGCTTTGTACTCTTGGAAGCTGGGAATCCTTCCTCGCTCTGCTGTGTTTTGACACATTAGGTCTTAAAACTATCTTTTTCTGTCTTGGCTTCAGGGTAGTTATTAGGCAGTGGTCTAGTACGGAATGGTGTATGCATATGTGAGCTAACGTGGGGAAAAATAATTTTTAACTGACAGCGTACTAGTTGTAGGTCTATTTTTCTCACTTGACTTTACGGTAAATAGATTTTCCTAAAGCAGCATGACTAACAAGGCATACTTTTTAGTAATTTGATGCATTTAAATTACTTAAATTATTTGACCCAGTGTTTTAAAAACAAAATGTGACTTGGCTTTTAATTGTTCCTGGTATTTGGGAGAGTGGAACAACTTGTTTGAAAATGTGCTGATGTTCATCAGTTATCAGACAAAATGTCTACAGGGTTTTATCGTGTAGCCTAAACTTGTCAGCTAGATTTGGAATTAAGTCTCCAGCTGTTAACCGCACCCTGCCGTGCCTTCAGTTTGTCTGGTGTTTACAATAGTAGGTGAAATGTGTCTTTTTATGTTATATATCGTGCTGGATGCTGTAACGCAGTGAGGAGAGTCTCAGTGCTGCTTTCACACTTAATACTATTTCAAAGTGAAGCTGAGTTGCACTGAAACACAGTTTGTGGATGAACTCATGGGAGCTCTTCTGTGTTCCTTGATTCTGCTCCATTGATCTGCTCGCAGCCCGCTTTCTGCCCTAGCGTGCGAGTGACGCCGTGTTTGGGAGCTGAAGAACGTCTTCAGCAACCCAAGAAGTGCTAGGTGCTATTCAGGCAGGAAACGGGGAAAAGAGGAGGAACTTCTATACCGAGTGATCCCCACAGCCTGGCTGGGAAGGACGTTAAGAGTTGTATTCTTAGCCCAGCTGGCTCCTCCAACTCTAAATTCCATGATGTCCTAACTCAGCGGCCTGGGTTGTCAGGTCAGCAGGGAGAGGAGTGTTTCTGGGGAGCTTGGGGAGCTTCACCTCCAGCATAGCTGAACAAAGACCACCTCCTTCCTACTCCGTTGCTTTGATGGCATATTTCTGAAGTAAACCAAATGCAGGAGACGGCCTGGAGCTCCCTCAGCCTCGCCACCTCTCGTGAACTCGCTGCGTGTGCCCGAGAAGCTTTGCGAGGATGACCTGCTGCCTGCCCTGCTTCCCCACCACGTCCCTCCCTCTCTGCTGGCTTTGGAGAAGAAAGAAAGGCAGGAAGCTGGCGGGCGGCCAAGGGGCTCCAGAGCTTCCGGGAGCTGCTGCCGGCCTGCTCCGCGCCCGAGCTCTGCAGTCCTGCGCCACAGCCCTGCGCCCGGGACGCAGCAGGATGGAGCCCAAGGGGAGCGAGAGCTGTGCTCCTGCCAGCCTGGGCCTGGGCTCCTGCCTCTCTTCCCGCAGTTCGATGGGATTCTGGGATTTTTCAGAGGCCACTCCTGACTGTTAGTGCAGTTGTGGCCTGTCATGGTTTATCACTGTCCTGGCCGAACTCAGGACATGGCCTCAGACTGGGAAGGCCCCTCTGAGCGAGGGCCTTCCATGCTCGCCACCAGTATGAAAACACAGAAAAAATTCCTCATGATTTCAGTGCCTTTAGGGTTCTCTTTCTAAATAATACCGGTAGCTGATGTATAAGTGGAAAAGTTTTACTCAACTTTCTGGACTTCTACAATAGAGCATTTGCACGTCATCCTTGAACAGGAAATAAGCAACTCTGAACCAACCAAAATGGAACGGCACTGGACTAACTTTATTTTGTTTGTGAATGCTTGCTTTTGCTGCAGGAGCATAAGCCTGGAGTCTTGGCTACCTGATTAGAAACATACGGGGGAAAAAACTTTTCACTTAAGTGCTTCATTAAAATATTTGTCAGTAGCGTTAGGATTTTTTTAATGCAACTCAAAAGTTCAAGTGCATTAGGTGAAAAATATGGTATAATTCATCTTAAGCATCTTTTCCTGCCTTTGGAGGGATGATGGATTATCTTTCCCTGGATTCCTTTGTCTCCTTTTTTGGCTTTCCAATGAAACACTTGATGACTACTGCATCTGTTTACCATCAGACAGGGTTAGGTTGGCCTGAGATGACTTTTGTTTTCTCCGCTTTGGGATTCAGGTTGTCTGTCTCGCACAAAGTATTCTTTACTGGCCAAAATGTGTAAATGGGAGAACCGAGTGCTGAAGAGATCTGGCGTGGCAGGTAGGGCAGAAAGAGGAGAGGCTTGATTAACTACGTGCTTCTTATTGAATCAAAGTGGATTTCCCAGACTTCTGAGGTGAAAACAGCGCTCCTGGGGGAGGAGGAAAGAGGACTACTGCTTCTTGTGGAGTCTGTGTGCAACCTTCTTTATACAATTAATTAACTTCTGTGCTGCTTTACCCATAGGTTCCTAAGGCTTACGCAATCAAAGGCCCTATCTATCCCCTTAATTTTGAAGCTGCTGTCGTCATATTTCAGCTAAATTTGACACGGTTAGATGGCAAGTGTCTGGATGTGTGTAATTATTTTCAGTAACAGACAGACAACATTTTAATTTCATTTGCCTAATGTGTCAGCAGATGTTCAGTTCAGAGTTGCCATTTTAGTGCATGCTTGCATCGGCGATTGGCGTGTGTGAGCTGGCCAGCGGTTTGGGTGTATACCCGTTTAATGGAATACCTCTTATTCAAAAGGAAGGATTAAGCTGATTACTTCTGCTGTGTATCCAGTTATGTTTTCAGGTGATGAGGGGGGAGTTACTGTAGCTTTTTTACTGTGCTATTTCTGGCTCGGCTGTTCTAATCACGAAAATGGGAATAGGTGAGGAGGTGCCTCTCCTTTGGAGAAAGGAGCTTAAAAAACAGTGTGCACATTTCTAGGCAATCTTGGAGGTGCTCAGGGAATTTCTGTTGTAGTGCTCTGAAATGCTCCCGGAGAATGGCTTGATTCTCCACACTGGACCAGTTTGGTTGGGCAGGTCCATTGCTCAGCTCAGTTGAGTCTGAGCTTAGAGGTAGCATCTTTGGGACTGTCCTGCACCAATGGTGCCTTTTTCTAATGCAGACTTACCATAGGACTGTTGATCTCTGTCAAATAGGTCTGGTTCAACTAAGCTAAGTTTAAAATAAAATTCAAAAACTTAAAAAAATTGAGTTGTTTAATGTCCTGCTAACTTTTGGGGGGTTTTTTGGATTTTTTTTTAATTTATTTTTTTTTTACTTGACAATCTTCCCTGTCTCCCTCTAACCCTCATCCCATTACTTCTTGGAAAACCTGTATGAATAGGAGAAACTGAATGCAATAAGGATAATTATTATGTATATGGGGGGAGTTACTAGCTATAGTAGCTGTAGACATCTGCATTTAGAATAAAAGTTGACCTAGGTTATTTGTTATTTTCTTATACATACACACACAGCTCTAAATGTTTGTACCGCTTTCCAGCTGAAGGGTCTAAAAACATTTAACAAATAGAAATGGAGCTAAACTTCTGGAAAGTTCTGAGAAAATACTCATTTTACTTTATGGAAGTAGAAGTTGGTGCCTTAAGCTGGGTGAACATACACTTCGCTGTGTCATTTTCCTTCAGGAATTCAAGGAAAAAAATCCCAGTTTCAGGAGTCCCACATCTTTTCCTTACTTAAAACACGCGTGTAGACTTCTTCCTCCCTTTAACTGCGGGTTTGTGTTGCCTGTTTTATCTGTAGGTCCCAGTAATATTTGGAATAGTTAATATATTTTTAGTACAGTTTCATGAAAATAGTTAGAGATCTTGTTAGGGGGAGATGTCAGCCTGAGCTCCTTTATCAGCAGGTGCCGTAGAACCCCCACAGGAGGGAGATAACTGGGATGTCGTGGCTATAGGAGAATTTCAGGTAGAGTTTGGACCTCCCTTAGGTACCAGGTACTCAAGTCTATCAACAGGACAAAAAAGTCAAGCTACATTAATTTTTCGTGTATGGAACTAATTGTTACGAGAGGAAGATGATGTATGAGCTACTGTGCTAAAAAAGAAAGAGCTACTAGACGCTGGATTTGAGAGCTCAGATTCTGCTTCTGTTCTTAGTTCTGTTTGAAACTGTTGGTGTTAATTCTTTACCTAGTCGAATCCAACGTAAGTGGACTATTAATTGCCGAGAGGAGCAAAAAACACTTGTTCTCTTGTAAAGCTGTTATAAAAGTGTAAAATAGTTGTTTCAGCATTAGTGTCGATATCAAACATAACATTGACAAAAAACCACGTTCATTAAACTTCTGTTCTTTCTCCTTTTCAGGTTTCCTCTCAAAAAACCTACAAGGTGAGTTACTGAAGTTTGACTGTTTCTGTATTGCAAGTTATGATACAGAATTTTGGAAGGAGGAATGCTTTTAAAAGGGAAAAAAAAAAAAAAAGTACCAACACAGCAGTGCCTATTACAGATGTGAGGAAATGAATATTCAGACTGGGACAGGGTGCCAAAAATATAGTTGGTGTGTACTTCAAAGTGCACGGCATAGTGTTACCATTTGCATTTCTGGTAGTACGCTGGCGGGTTGTCTTACCTGGGGTTTGAGATGGTTGGAGAAAGAGACACTGTGGTGGTGTATGATACACAGACACTTCCCTGGGGAGGGGAGGGAATTCTTTGCTTTGCATACAAAGATATTTAAGGTCTGCTGGGAGAGGAGGCAGAGTTAAGATTTCAGGAGTTTTTTCAATTTTATGTAACTTAAAAAAAACCACAGTGAGGCCTGGTGGTGATGATAAAGAGAAGGCACTTGCTGTTACTAATTTCAGAGGTTCACGAGACTGTTTCTAGAACCTTGGATACACTCCAAAGGCTCCAGGGGAGCTCATTTTTCCACGTGAATTCAATCCGGGAATCAATTTTTTAGGTGAACTTAATGCGTACGTTTTAATCTAAATTCCTTGTTAGCAAATAAGAACTAGCTAAGGTTATTTCGCCAGCTAGGCAGGGCTTCTGCGGTGTGGTAGTCAGGATGCTCTGCTTTGGTTTGACACAGACACGGCAGCATTCTGAGCAGAGAGTCTCCAGCTGACAAGAAGCAGAAGGTTGAACGCTGCAGTAGCACGCACGACTTTGATCCGACAGGTAAAGTCCTAAAATTTCGCCGGTGAAAAATCTAGGCTTCGATTTGAAAAGTGCTGGGGGTGTTGGGGTAGAAATGATTTTAATGTGTCAACGAATGTGGGCTTCAGAGTTGTGGTGTTCTGTGATTGCGAAGCCGTTTTGAAGCATGAGGGCATTGAAATGAATACGGGCTTGCTTTTGAAACATGCTCATCTACAAAGCAGCTGTTAACTGGGCAGGAATAAACCTAGATTAGTGGTATCAGTGAATAATTATAATTACTTCCTCTTTCAGAAAAGTCAGTCTGAAATTTCAGTAGGCAAATACCGTAATTAGTTCTGAGTGGTTCTTTTGGCTGTTTTAGTTCGAGTGTGGAATTGGAGATGTTACAGGCTCGACTGCAGCTGGGGTTTGGTTTTTTTTTTTTTGAGCCTTAGTGGATTTCAATCAATCTCTCACCTGTAAAGTGAATTTTTACTTTCCAACATCATATATTTTAAGACAAATGTCCGTTTTTAAGGGATATGCCATCCTATTTTTTTTTAACCTTCCAAAAGGTTAAATTGGGGTCAGTTTGGTCCAGTGCTGCCTTGGAAATTAGGATGCATGCAGGGATACTTCATTCTCTCTCTGAAACACTAACCCAGTGACTACCGTGTATGTTCACGAAGTGCATGACAGGCTCTTGCCTGAGCCTCCTAGCCCCATGCAATGTGCGTTTTTCATGCCTGTGCATTCTGCTATTTAGTCCAGTCTTTTCCTTGGGCTTTTTGGAAGACGTGAGAGTTGAACATGAAGGTGGTGGAACCTAGAATGTGGTTTCGCACAAGACATTTGAAGGTGATGTTTTTAAACTGTCCTCTTGTTAATGCTTTCTGCCACTAGCTGCGTAACTTCCTCCTAGTGTGCACAAAGTAAGTTAAAATGGGCTTTTAGTGCCAGTTTAAAAAAACCCAAAAAATCCTGTAAGGGAGTGCATTAGTACTTGTTTTCTTTTCCCTTGTCCTTGGGACGAGGTGATTGAAAATTATTACAGGTTGAGGTAGGTCGGGGAGGTCTCAGGCTATGAACTTGATTTGTGGAAGGGGTTTGTTTTCTTCAGAAGCAAACTTGAGGAATCCTCTAACCTCAGGTTGATAAAAGTCATTCAGATTTTGAGAGCTGTTACCTGGCAGCACTGTTACGATGCTTGTGTTCATCGGATAGATGAACTCTGTACTGTAGCCCTCATAAAATTCTTGTCTTTTTAAGGGGTGAATTCAAAATGCTGAACTACAATGCATATGTTGATTACTTACTCTGGAGATCAATGTTACCCAGAGTTTTTATGCTTGGACTGTTTTTATCCAGAATGCTGTCTGTAATTCATCGCAGAGAACTTCTTTTATCGTGTCTTAGGTTCTGTAATAGATTCTTTGTGGTGTTACCTGTGTCTTCATGCTCGTATTATTCACCCCTTATTCCAAGTGTTTCACCTATGTTTTGTTCACATCTTATTTGTGTTTTGCACGATTTAACCTAATAAATCAGTCTGTGTTTTTCATGAAGTTTGTTTTGGTTTTTTTGTTTTTTTTTTTTTTTTTCTCATGTTTGGTCTCCATATTTTCTATATCTCTCTCTCCTTTTCTCCTGCTCTCGTGCAGATAGCTCCTCCAAGAAGACAAAGTCTAGTTCGGAGGAGAGTAGATCCGAGACGTATGGTAAGCTCAAGCAGCTGCTGCAGCCTTGCACCTTCGCAGTCTGCTCCATGCTTTCTGTCTGTGCACCCAAGGCTTTTATCCTTTACGTGATCCGCATGGTTGGCTCTGCCGCAGGGAGCGGGGTCCTGGGTTTAAATGTTGCTATCAGCTTGTAGTTTTTGTAGTGGCTGGAAACTAACCTGTACCTGGCAAGCACAGGCTGTCACCTGGATGGTCCTGCTATCTGTGGATAGTTGGGAAGCCTTGCTGGCGCTGCCTTTCTTGGAGCTCTTGTGCCACTGAGTGTTTTTGGCATCCTACGAGGACACAGATCCTGCTGAGCTCCAGAAGAGTCGTTGTGGTTATAGAAAAGTCTGTGACTGTTGGAGGTTAATTTGGACGAGGCGACAACTCCTCTTTTTGCGTTTGTAGAGGATCTCGTGTCAGTTCCTTTTCACGCTTCACAGAAGTGGAAAAATATACCTGTAAATAATTTCAAAAAATGTAAGAATATGAACTTCACCATTCATTGTTTGGAAGAGGGAGTAGCTTCCCTAGCAGTCCCGCATTGTGCGTATTACTACTGTGTTGTGGGCTTGCAGACTGCAACAAAACGGCATGGAACCGTTTGGGACAGGGGGAGTCCCGCACATCAGGCTGTGACACTCTCTCCATCCTACCTTTACGTTAATGATGTTTGAATTTCTGATATTTGCACTCATATCTTGGAAACAACAAGGGAATTATTTCTCACCAGTTGGTGAGTGGTCTTTTGAATCCTACCAGCTTCCCAAGGCCCTTGATCTAGGCTGGATTTGGCCCAGTACAGCTACATTTTATGTTTCCAGTTGTGCACTCCAGCTCCATCTTGACTCCAGCCATGGGTTGCTTTTTTTTTTTTTTCCCCCCCTTTCCTATTCTTTTTTTTGATCTTTAAAACAGTCTGTGATACTTTGTGATTTTTCTCTGTTGAGAAAACAGCTTGCTACATGACCTGCTGCGGGCTTTTGGACAGATGCAGTAACTCTTCCAATATGAGCTTTATCATTCCGCTTGAATAAAGCTGCCAGGTGTTAATGGCTGTGCTCCAACTTCTTCAACCACCTATGTAATACAAAATGATCCTGTCATATTTCTGGCTGTAAGAAACATTACAAAATAAAAGCAAAAAAAATAAAACAAACCCCAAATTAAAAAAAAACGCCAACCCTGAAGGATTCTTTCTAAACTAACGTAGGTATGTTAGCAAAAAGCCCTTTAGTTGGTGTAGTTCAGGGAGGTGTGATCAGTTCCTTCTGTGAAAATGAGATCTCTTAGGTTTCCCTGGCATTTTAAATCACACACTTTTTTGTTTTTTTTTCTTTTAAGTAATGTGACAGTCACATTCCTCGGGGCTGTGAGGCTGTTCCTCAGAAACTGTAAACAGGTTTTGAGAGTGAGCTGGAAACCTGTCTTAGGGAGACCTGGGCTTGCTGCAAGCTTGTACATCTTCCTCCCATGCTCAGAGAGAACAAACAGGGAAATGGCTGCTAGAAAAGCATATATTTTGGGATGGCTTGCCTTCAAGCCTTGACCACTTCAACCCCTTGCTGGGTAGATGCTGCTTAGTGACAGCACGGTCAGTTTAACTGGAACCCTGTGCCCTCAACCTGCATTATTTTTTGCCTAACACTGCTTACCCATAATCTACTGGAGGTGCTGTCAAACTGTTGTAGGTTAATTACAGGAAACATTTGGTATGCTTGATGGAATGTATCTGTGTTTATACTTCTCCCTCCGTCTGTGCAGTGTCCTGGTTTTTCATGTATCGCAGAAAGAAACATGACTTCCTAATGTAAGCCTTTACTTCCCCCAAAGTTTCCTGCAGATGCTCTCTCCATGTCCAGTATCTACGGGAGCAGTTTCCACTTATCCTTCCTTTCCAGTGGCCTTTGCTGTGTTGGACCTTGCCCTGCCTTTTGTCTCTACCCTCTCCTTTTCTCCGGTTCTGTGGTATGCGTAGAGAAATCTGCTGTTTGCTTTGGATGGGACCAAACTATTTAAAAACTTACAAGTAGCAACACTGTACTGATATTTTTCTTGCTGGTGACTGGATACTCACCGGCTCTTTCTTTGGCCAGCCATTGGAAAGTGAGTAATAGAAAAGTCTTGAATGACAGCAGGAGAAGAAGGTGTGGCTTTCGTGTCTGTGTTTGTTCTTACCTCTTAAAATTCTTAATTAAGGAGCAAGAGACCAGAATTTCTTGAAGTGTATGAGTGGCTTGGGGAGCGGGGCAGGAGAGAGGGGTTAAGTGAGGAGATTGTTCTAATACACAGAAGTTGATTTATAGTGACATGAAGCTTGGAGTGCGATATTTTCTTCCATAAATCCCAGCATCTCATACCTGTGCCTTCAACAACATTTAGATGATCAGGAGAGAGACTGGGTGTAGTTTCAGATAGGCTGTATTTTACTAATTAGTGCCATAACCTCCTACAATCATTGGTACCTGTTTCTTGAAGTAGAATTCTTGTCTGTTAAATGAACTTAAAATTAGCTTTCAGAGTGGTGAGGGATACTAGTTACTCCTCCCTTTTCCCCATGACTTGGTTGCTCTCCAAAGATATCTTCCTTTCTATTTAGTAATAATCAGTTTCTGGCCCAAATATTAGACTAGACTGTATACATACCCTTTCACGCTGGGATAAGTTCTTAAATCTTTTCTGTTTTGGAACCTCAGATTTTAACCCCCATTGAGATTTGTTTTGAAATGGAACTTAGTCTTCCTGTTTTGTTTCTTGCCATTCTTGTCAGCCTTGTGTCTTTGTTGTGGCCACCGTTTTTCCAGACTCTTGAAAGGACTCTTGGGAGCCCCTCATCCCTACCCTTATAATAGCCAGAAAGGGCTGCGAGTGCAAGGGGCACTCGACCACAGGGCTTGAATGTGGCGTTGCCATGGGAGCAGATAGTCCTAGTTATCATGGTTAAAATACATGGTTCTTTTTTTCTAGAAAGGTTACCAAGCCTTGTTCGATGAACAGCGTTCGGTGCCGTTGTTATTAATGGTTTTACTAAGATACTATACCCTGCGCTGATTCCAGTATAGTTTTTGCACTGACTTTACATGACTTCTGTGACCAGTTCAGTGGAAGAATCTGAAGAATGCTGCTAATATGGCATTTGGTATGAAGACCATGGTAACTAGCTAGAACTAAGTCAAATTCAGAATTTCATGCTATAAGGCATCTTCTTTATAAAGGCTGATAGTTTTATTTATTTTGTGGAGCAACATTTCTGAAAACGTTATAGGAGTAAAGCTTCCCAAATGACGTGAAGCTTTTGGACCTTCTCAAAATGCCAAGGAGCTTGTTTTTGTTTATTGAATGATTCATTTCAAATCACTATATTAAGTTACGTTTTCCCATTGTGGCCTCGTGCCTCCAGGGAGGTTGTAGCTCACAAGTCTTCTCCCATGTCATGTCCCACGCAGTTTGATCAGGGGAAAAGCAACATTGTAGTACGGGAGATGAAATTCAGGTGAATCAGGTTTTTGGAATGAACCCCTGCTCTATTTGTCGTGCACTTCTAGGGAGATGAAATTTCCTATTTCATTGAATAACTTTCAAATATTTTGGATGTGTAGAAGAGAGGAAGGTAAACGATGTCTTTACGAGAGAAGCTCTTGGACAATTGAAGTGTATCTGGCAAGACTCTTTGAGACAATCATTTATGGCGGAATTTCTGCCTTGGTGTGTCAGTGACCTTGAGAAGTCTGGAGTTTTCCCTTCCCTGTTCTCCCAAAGTTCACGCTGGTAACGGGGCTGGTGTGGCAGAGGGAGTAGTGCCACCTATTGAAGAGTTCGTCGTCGCAGCTTGTCTTGCAAGGCCTTTTTTTTGTGAGACTGGTAATTTCCAACTGCTTTCATTTCTAATCTTAAACCTCATTAGCTCCAGCACACAGTTCGCTGCTTTACTGTGCTCTTGGCTTGAGGCTACACCAGCAAGCTGGGGGAATTACAGTATGCATGAGAATGAGAAAGGATTTTTAAGGTTTAGTTTTTCTCCGCAGGATTTTATGAATCCAATCAAGATATGAACACGTAGTCTGATTTGGTGTACTTAAACCATAGTTACAGTAATGTCTCTTCGTTTCATGCCGTGAAGGTCCTGTCACATGAAAGCCAATATGAGAATAAGATTTGGTTTTTGCATACTGCCGATGATGTGTTCTGTTGACCTTGTAATGTTTACTAAGCTTCAGCTTGAAAAAGTGAAATATCATGGTGAGATATTTCAAAATGAATGACTCATGATTTCCATCCAGGGAACGCTAAGAATTGTTAAAGCAAAGCAGAAAAGGCAAATGAGAAGCTGGTTGCTGCTTCCTAATATGGACTCCACAGTGTTGCCCCAAACTCATAGGCTTTAATGAAAGTGTGGAGTTGGTTTAGTTGGGAATTTAAGAGTTCCTGTATGTACCTGTGATATCCAGGCGTGACAGCAACAGCTATTGGATGCTTTATGTTGCGTGTCATTGGGCTCTCGGTGGTTTGTGGCTTTCCTTTCAGTCCGTTCCAGAGTGTCTGCTGAGGTGTTCAAGGTACAAGATGTGGGTTATGAAAACATTGCTGCTCTGGTCTTAAAATTCCACCATAAAGCAGATTTCCATGTTAATGTATTTTACTTGACAAAAGTGAGCAAATGACACTTTTGGGGGGCTTGTTTGCTAATTTGTCCTCACAGTAAAGAGAACCCTTGAAGGTTGCACAGGGAGTGCTACCAAAGCTGATCTAGTTCCGCAGGTGGTAGTGTCACGTTCAGAAAACTTCTAGATAACTTCACTAAAATCACTGTAAAGCTGTTGTGTATCTCTGTAAAGCACAGCTGGCCTACACAGACCTCATTCCAGCCTTTGACATTGTGTTAGGACAAGGGTTAAGTGCCTGCTTCTTGTCTGAAGGGCACAAATACAGGGGAAAAGCAATTATGGACTAATTTGGGTTCAAGTTGTCCTAATTTCAGTTGCCTCCCCTTTCAGAAATTTAAAGGCAGTCTTGGGTGAAACTGAGAGTTGTGACGTAGAACAGTTTAACAGGATTATTCGTAGAACTTATATTTAGTGAGGACCTACTGCTTTGGCATCAGGTTCATTGAAGGAGGAAGCTTATCAATAGATCCGAGTGTTACTGGTTCTGGAAAAGAACGAAATTCAGCGATCGAGCAACGAGTACATAGGGCTACACTGTGCCTTTAAACAAGGACAGTTCTTATGAGTCAAAAGATTAGTTAGTGTCTTACTCATAGAACCTGTACATCTGGCAGCAGGGTTTAAAACGAGCTGTTTTTATGAAATAGCATATGTTCTCTTTCCCACACCCCACCCTGGGGCATCATTCTTGTGAAGTGAGACTTAAAGAAGCTTGGTCGTATAGAAAAAGGGGAGGTACGAAAGGGAGAGGCATGTTCTTTCACTTAACCGAATAAAGAGGCTCTGAAAGGCAGTGGGTTGTTTTTTTTTTTTTCCCTCCTCTGCTTTCACCTTGCAGCCATTCCATCAGCTTGCTGCAGGTCGCTGTGCAGAGCAAGGTTTGCTTCTACTTTACTGGCCAAAGAGGAGTTACTGGGGTAGGATACCGCAAGCAGAGTGCCGCAGACGTGCTGCGATGCGAGCTTTTCCCCTGCTCCCGCGTCCGTTTCGTATCTGCCACGCTGGTGGAGAACAGGGCTGGCTGGGCAGACACTATGTTCTCATTTCCATTAGCAGTTGCTCCAGAGAAGTGAAAGAAGCCGTAGTGCTGCAAGAGTGATTTAAGATTCATTCCTTCAGAATGATTCCAGAAAAGACAGGCTTGCTGAGCCGGCAATTCCCTTTGCTCCCTCCATTCTAAATAAAACTGCTACAATTTTGGTATCCAACCGTGGAGAACTCTTAATTCTTTCAAAAGATGCTGGTGTAAGAATTTTGCATGATTTGACTTTAGTAAAAAAGAAGCAAAACAGGCTGTTAGAGGTAAGGGTGACGTTTGGTAGCTGGTAGTTTCTGCTGGGTAAATTAGAGAACATCCATGAAGCGTTGTCCTAAAGCCATTTTTGAAGCTAAGGGCTCCACTGGGGTAGGAAAGTGCTCTGCAATGAAGATGGCAGGACTGCTGCTTTGCTTTGGGTTGGTTTTCCCTTATTTCGTTGTCAGGTGAACAGTAGACATGCACAGCATCTCACCCTTTCCCAAAGTGCATTTACCTCTGCGACTGCGTTTATATTCCATTATACTGAGTGATCCTACCACCGGGAAACAAAACAAGTGGCCTTTGGTGTCACGCAGCAAGTTGAAGGAGGAGCAGATTCAACCTCTCATCTCCTGGGATTTTGGCCCTACGCTTCCGTAGCTCAGTGGGAAGCATGATTCAGAAGTCTTTGATTTCGGAAGTCTTGTTCAGTGTAGTTAAGTGTTTGCTGCTGCTGTTCTGGTTCTGTGCGATATTCTCATCTGGAACAGAAGGTGCCCTGAGAGGAAATTTTTGCTGAGAATTGGGAGAGCTTTTCCTGACTGAGAAATCTGTTTTCCTGACCGAGAAATCAGCCTGACCTGCTGATGTTAGCCTGAGAGATTTGTGACATAATTTTTAGAGTAGCTTGTAAAAGTGGTTTGGTGTTTTTGATGGTATATTAGAACATGCCAGGCTTCTGCCGTGCTTTGAAGAGCTATAAATACAAAGGGAAATTGTGCTCATGCGTTCGTGTACGTAGCTGCTCCTCTTAAAAAGCTGCTTTTACCTCAAGTTGTGTCTGATGTGCCAGAGCTGTCTGCATCTCTGCTGTGGTGTATCTCTGTGTAACTGAAGCAATAAGCTTGACCTGTCTTGACGTTCCTGTCTGTTTCTGGACTGGTGCCCTGTTTCTGTCTCTCATATTCTTCCCTCTGGTGTATTGTACCAGTTTCTTTTAGCGCTCTGTGATTATCTAGAAGGATAAGGTTTTGGACTGATGCCTAGCTTGTGTCTCTTTGTGTTTCTCTCCTTCTCTTTCTTCTGCCTTCTCCCCACCGTTGTTATGCAGGTCTCGTTCAACGGTGTGTTGTTATCCAACGGGATGAAAACGGATTTGGGCTGACAGTCAGCGGAGACAATCCAGTCTTCGTGCAGTCCGTTAAAGAAGGTGAGCAGACTTGCCAAACGTGCTAGCCGGAGAGCAGCCTGGAGGGTTTGCAGGGGAACCGAAGGAACGTGCGCGTGAGCTGGAGGAGAACACCGCACGTGCCTTCCTCACGGGTGGGATGGCTGTAGCTTCCGAAGAGATGTGCAAGGCCCAGGAGCATTGCGCTGTTGGGAAGCTGTGGTCGAATGTGTTTGGAACCTGACCTCGTGCGCCTGGGAGGAAGTAAATGACTCCTTGGGGTTGGGTTGTGGCGTGAGGAATCCCCTGTGAAATGAGAACAGAACGGCTCTGGTTTAGATACTCAGAAACTTTAACCAGATAGAGGAAGCTTCAGTGCTACAGGAGGTATCTTTGCGTGGAGCTACAGAAGTGCTTAAACCATTTTTGCTTTGAATGGTTCTGTTGAAATTGAAACAAAATGATTTCTTGCCTCTCTAGATGGAGCAGCCATGCGGGCTGGAGTGCAAACAGGTGATAGAATTATCAAGGTAAGGGCATTCAGATCGTCAGACAAACGCATCCTTTGTATTAAATGATCTCTTTCCCCTTCAGTGACATGTCTACTGTGATGTTTGCATTTGCCTGTGGGATAGAGGAATGATCTAAGTTTCCGTATTCTGGCCATACCAGAACAGGAACCACGGAATGCCCACAGCTCAATGTTAGTTTTGTTGTGGAGAAAACTTTCATTTCAGAACTTCATGGGCACGTTCAGCATCCTGCAAGGTTCAACTATCACACATACAATAAGAACAGAAGTGGCAGGGAGGGAAGGAGCAGAGAGTTATTAATAATTGTCTGTAAATAAATAGCCATCTTGGATTATATCGTTTTCTCCTAGCTACCCCCAGGTTTGTGTCCTCAGTCCCAAACAACTAAGAAATCAAGTCAGTAACTAAAAATCTGATCTAAACTATTCCTGCAAAATGATGGTTGTGCTACGGCAGCTGCTGACGCAGAAACAGCTGAGCGTTGAAATTAATGAGTTAAATTAGCTACCCTGATTTTTTTCTGCTCAGTTGGAGGTGGATCCCTTTTTGGTTTTTATTTTTGATTGATTGGTTTTCTTTGGTATGTGTCTATAGCTTTCTTTTCGCAGAGATCTGCCCACCAATAAAAGGATAAATTGTTTATCTGTTAGCGTCTTGAAAATCATAGCAGTGGAGATGGGGGGAAAGAAAATATTTTTCCTTGTTCCATGTGCGTATTGTGTAGTGTATGGGTACCTTTGGTTGGAAATCAGCATTTAAACACTGTTAACTTTCTCTCCCTCCCTACCCCCAGGTGAACGGCACTCTTGTAACACACTCAAACCATTTGGAGGTGGTAAAGCTGATCAAGTGTAAGTAAGGGCAGGTTACTATTTTTGTCACTGTGCTCCTTTAAAGCATGAAAGGTGTAATTTTAAAGGACAGATGACTGATTTGGCTATCAAGTGACAAGGGCGAGGTCTAACCATACCTCATGCTGAGAGATAAAGGGTGTGTATGAAACAGCAAAGTGAAATTGGGGTAATTTTGACATCTCGGACTTGAGCTGATGTGTGCTTCTGGAGCTTCTCCTTAGCTTGGTGTTCAAAGTCATCATCAAACCCTGCCTACACGTCTTCCTATCTTTTGATTCCTTAAAAAAACCTTATGGGATGACCTAAAATTTCAGCCGAGCTCTCTAAAACAGAGCTGACAGTGCTCTCAAGTCCTCTGGTTTGAAGTATGAATGTGTGAAAAATAGTGTGAGTTTTGTCTCTAGGGCGAAATGGCAACCGGAGAAACGGCAACCATAGAGATCTTCAAGTGTCTGAAGCATGGCTTGTTCTTGTTCTCCCCGCAGCGGGTTCCTATGTAGCTCTCACTGTCCAGGGGCGCCCACCAGGGTCTCCCCAGATTCCATTAGCTGATTCTGAAGTGGATCTGGCAGCATTTGGGCATATGTCTCCCATCATGACATCTCACCATTCGCCTGGCACGTCAGGAAACGCAGAAAGAATTACTAGCCCAGTGCTTGTGGGGGTAAGTTTTAAAGCTCTTTTTCCAAAGAACCAGCATAGCAGCGGAAGAAATGTCATCATGTTTTGTTTTTTTTCTAATTGTTTTGCAATTCATGTGCAAATCACAATTTGGGATTGGAATATTTAGCCTGCCACCCAGTGCACATTTAATTACGTGGGGAAAAACATTCTGCAGTTAAAAATATCTAGTCCCATCTGAGATTATAGCAATACAGTTGTGGGGTTATTCACAGCTTGTCTTTGAGATGATGCCACAAATCGTGTGGTGTGAGTTTATACGTTGTCTGGTCCGAGCCAGTCATGCTGTAATTTATAAAAAGTGGATTAGAAGGTGTGCAGATGTGTGGCAAAGAAGAGTAAGGAAAGCAAGTAAACAAACACTTCTGGGCTGTCTTGTTTGTTTTATTTTTATTTTTTAATGTTGATAGCTGTGTCGAAAACTGGGAAAGAGTGCATTGGATAAGATTTAGAAACTTTAATTGCTTCTCGTAGGGTGTTTCAGAGCCCATGTTTAGGAGGTGAAAAGTGGGTGTATCCATTTTCCTTATCGTTCTTCCCAGCTCCACCAAAAGCCTGACCCTTGATCTCTCCATATTTTCTAGGAGGAGAATAATATTGTCCATAACCAGAAGGTGGAGATACTGAGAAAGATGCTACAGAAAGAGCAGGAGCGGCTGCAGGTACTGGAGTTACACGAGTTTGAGAAGGAATGGAGGAAAGTCAGGAGCAAATATAGAGATCGGTTGTTGAATCACTACTAAGTAGCGTCTTCAGCGTTCCTTTGCGTAGCTTATGTTTCAGCTCAGCTTTTCTATATACCAGCCTAAAAGCAGGGATCTAGTCACTTGCTGATGAGCTCTTGAGTTTTTAATTCTTGTCAGAGTAAGAAACAGCTTGTGGGAGCTGTCTTAAACGGAAATGTATCTACCCATCAATCTGATCTAATCCTTGGGCAACTAAGCATCTGTGACTTTTACTGAGCCTTCAATAAATCTCTAGAATGCGGTTATTTTCGTATGACACAGGAGAGAAAGCAGAGCTATATTTAATATATTTAATGGACATTGTGTAGCATCTACTTGGTAAGTGTGCCGATGTGCTGCTTGTTATTGTGCATAAATGGAATGAACGTTAGTAGTAGGTCGGAGTTCTAAGCTTCGATATGAAGGAGATACTGAGTCAAAGCTCATGAAATCATTTTTCAGTCTCTGCAAGAAGACTATAGCCGATCACCCACCACACGACTGCTCAAAGAGATACAGGAAACGAAGAAGCACATTCCTCAGCTGCAAGAGCAGTTGTCCAAAGCCACAGGCTGTACTCAGGTAACAGAATGTGTCAGGCTTCTCTGTGGTATGTTCTGGATGAAAATTCTTGGGAGATGATGGTGTTCTGGGCAAGCAGGAGTTCCCTGCGGTGGTTTTCTGCGCTTGTACAGGCAAATTGCACCCTCTAGAGTTGCGACTTTTAGAGGCTGTCAAGCAATGCAGTGCAGTGTCAGCACATGAAGTAGACTTTACAGTGGACTTTCAAACCGTCTGTGAAAAACTTTCAAAGCGGGTGCAAACTGTGATGTGTTCTTTAGTCAATACAGCTTAAAGGAAACGTGGAGTCCTTATGGTGGAGAATGAATAACTGGAACCTTAAAAGAGTTTTGCTTCACTGGAGGGGGGGGAAGTAGGTGGTATTATTTTTTCCCCCCTTTCTCTTCTTCCTAGAGTGTTGTAAGTCCTGAAAAATTCTTGTGGTGTTCTGTCTTTTCTCTCAGAAAAGCATTGCAGCCTTTTCTAGATACGTGAAGAAAGTTTTATAAGTAACGTGAACTGGCTGGCTTTTGAAAACAGCTAATGTTTAAGGATTGTCTCTTGAAATATTCTACGAGCGCTGTGCTGTCTCCCAGCTCACTTTATCTTTTTAGGATGGAGTCCTGTCCTCCAGGTCTGTGACGGAATCGCTGCAGATCAGTGAAGTGGAGGCAGAGAGCGGGGATTGCATGACCAAACTGGATTACAGTGGTGACAGCCCTTCCCGACCAAACAGTGACATTGCTGATGTGAGTCTTGAACAGCTCTGTGACTCTGCCTCTAGACCTTTTGGATCCGGATTCCTTGTGTGGATTCCTTGTTCCTGTGTCCTGTATGTCATACACATGTAGCCGGTCTCAGTAACACTGTATATTACTAGAATAGCTTTCTCAGTACACACCAAAAATATTTCCCTACAGACACCCAACTATATTGGACTTTCATTAGGGACTAGGAGAGACGTAGTATGGGTTTGGGGTTTTTATCCAGGATTAGATTTTCCTGGCACAATCCCTGTAACCAGAAAGGAAAGATGGATGCCAGCATCTTTCTCAGAACTCAGAGATGCCAATTAGAGCATCTCTGAAGAGCAGGGTAGTGTTCCAATTGCGGTAGCTGTGACTCAGATCCAGTCAGTGGGCAAGTTGCCATGAAAGTGGGGAAGAGCTTTACCAAATCAGCTTCAATAAAAGCTCTTCGTCCGTTGACTCATTAGTTATCATGGCACTAACTTTCTTACTGAAGCTGCTTCTGTATTTGGTTATTTTTGGAAACTCAGCATGTAGGTCACGTCTTTTCGTTTGGTTATTCATACTTCAGCTGTTGAACAGTTCTTTCTGTGAGAAAGGAGAAGTTTTGGTTATTGTGGCTGAAGAAGCTTGCTGCGTCGTTCTCATTTTCCTGGATTTGCTGGTACTTACCAGAACTGAACTTCCTTCTTTCCCAGAGTCCTCGCAGTGGCTTGAAGGAGAGGATTTATCCGGATGAGAGCCCAGAAAAGACTGAGGTTCAAGATACTGTGAGTACAAAACATAGCGTTACAACAGCATCTCCTGTAATGGGCCCATTAAAATCTTGCTGGTTTATTCCACTTTATAGATGGAGCATGCATACGCTTCGCTTTAGAAAATAAAATACAATTAAAATTGTGCAGGGAAGGTTAATTAGCTGAGCGAATGTTTATGGAATTTAAGAGCAGGCTCATTTAGAGGCGAGAACTATATAACCAGCAGTAAAACAGCTGGACCTAAAATAGGTAGAGCAGTTGTACGTATTTTATTCCTCGAGGCCAGCAGTAAATGAACAGCCTTTTCTTGAGGATATTTAGTCATTACGAGGCTGGCATTGTCAGGGATGGCCTTAGGATGGAACACAGCAGAAAGTCCAGACCTATCTGAATGTATTATTTGCTTCCTTAGAATGAGTCCTAAAGTATTTTTTCCCCTCATCTGCTTGACTTCCCAAAGTCATATTTCTCCCTTTGTACTAAGATGGTATTTGTCATCTTAGTGATGAAAACACACCACGTGCTGGATGTGCTCCTGTCTGTAGATGGGGCAGTTGGTTTTAAATCATCTGATTTAACGTTTCTGAGTGCTTGCAGCTTGGGAGAAGTGTTTGTGAGGGGATCTTGTGACTGCAGACTTGGACAAGGTTAAGACACTGGGGTTACCGCTGAGTTTTGAAAAGTAGAATAAAAACGACAGCGGTATCTGTAACTTGGTAGAGGTTTACTGTGCCAAGAGAGTAATAGCACTGCACATTTCTTCCTTGCTGTCCCTGCCGTTCTCTTCCCTCCCTCTCGACTCACGTCAGGATTCCCAGTCCATTGTTGGAAGTCCTTTATCCCGAGTGGGGCCTCAGATCATTGGAGCAGAGGATGACGACTTTGACACTGAACAGGAGCAGGTGGGAATGACTTCTAGCTTCAGCCACCCCCTTTTTCCCCTCAACCAGAACTGTCTTCCCTGTGCCTCAGCTACAAGTGCTCCATGACTTGTTTGTGTTGAGTAGTTCTTGTCTGGGGAGTTAAGAATTGGAGAATGTGATTTTTTTGCTCCTGTTGGTTTTGCCAAATAAAATCATTGGGGGAGTTTATGACAATATACCGTCTTTGATTCTTTCTCTTAAGTCTGCTCATAACTTAAGGCTTTCTAAAAATTCATTTGCTTGATTTAATTTTCTTCGGCTTATTTAGTTTCTATCAGGTTCCACGTTATTGTCGCAGCAGTACAGCTACCGTGGCTTTTGACATATTCTGAGTTATTTCAGCTGTCCTTTGGTCTGAATTATGTTCCTTTATATTGTACTTGGTGTTCAGGAGAATAGTTAAAAGAAGTCTTCCTGTTGTAAGCTCTTCCTGGGATGTTAGAATGGCATTGCAAAGGTTCTGCAATTGATCAGTTTTCATTTTAATTAAACAAATGGGGAGCTAAGCTGTTGGAACAAAGCTTTTTGCTTTTTCTCACTGCAGCTTTCTTCAATAATTCAAATAGTTTCCTTGTATCTCTACAGATTAATGGTCAATGCAGCTGTTTCCAAAACATTGAGCTCCTGAAATCTCGCCCAGCTCACCTGGCCGTTCTTCTGCATCATGTGGTGTCCCAGTTTGACCCTGCAGCATTGGTAAGATATTCTGGAATTGTTTCCCTGGCCCAAATTAGTAGCCTTAACCTGAGTGTATCAGGATCTCCATGTGTAGCATTTTCAGCGACGTGGCTGGATTGGCAAGGAGAGAAATGCAGATCCTGTGCAGGCATGAGTGTATTTCACAGAAATGAAGAGGAGCACACTTAGCTGTTTACCAATAAGTATCTAGCTCTTGAAAACATTTCATTCCACCCTAAAGTGGTGGAATTAGATTTCTCCGGGGAAGATCTGATCGTTCTCCCTGCCCTTCCCTCTGCTGGGCGGCCTGCCTGAGGTTACCTGAGCAATCTAGATGGCTGGAGGTAGCTAGAGAGAGTTTCAATCCAGCAATGCTGAATTCCTTGAAATACTTGAAAGAAAACTTGGGAGTTAGGGGCGTTAGAAGCGTTTTCATGGTATCGCCTAATCTCTTCCCCTCCTGTTTCCCCCAGTTGTGCTACCTTTACACAGACCTGTACAAGCAGACCAACTCCAAAGAGACTCGCCGTGTGTTCCTTGAGTTTTACCAGTTCTTCCTGGACCGAGCTGCAGTAGGTCCCAGTCATTTCTCTCATTTTCAAGCTTATCTAGCAAGTTTCTTCACTTTCCTGAACTGGGAAAAACTAAGGAGTTTAAATTTAAGTCCTCCAAAGCAAAAAGTTACCAGTGAATAGGGCAAAATGGTTGGTGTGTAACCTCAGATGTAACTCGATAAATCACAGGGAATACGTTGCTTGATAGGAGAAATAATTTTGTGCTACGTAAGCGAGCTTTAGCTGTTATGCATTGCCTTTTAGCTCATAATTGCTGCTTCTATTGGTGTGGCCGTTGCATGGATTGGCAAGTTGTATGTGTTGGAAAGCCTGAGAAAATTCTCTGCCCTGATTTGGGCTACTAAATAGTGTAGCAGAGGCTAATGCCATATGTTTAGATGAAATAATCCTTGTGTAACATAATATGTTACGGGAGAGGATCAGAGTCTCCCTCCTAATACCGTTAGGTACTCAGATTGGATGATTTTGGCTTTTGAGGGGATTTTCCTGTATGTTTTGTACGGTGTGTTTTGTTGGGGTGGTGTCTGTTATGTATTTCTCCAGCCTTTCTTTTCTTTTGCAGAATCTGAAAGTTCCAGTTCCAGATGAAATCTCCTTGGAACTGGGTAGGGTGCTCTTGCCTCCAGTATTTATTTCTGCAGTTTCTGCTGAGGCAGTCCAAGCAAGTTTCAGAAATGCACTTGGGGTCGCTTCAGACGTACAGTGTCACATGTTACAGGGAGAGACGAATAAATACTTCTGATGTTTCTTGGGTGCTCTGGTACATGTGGAAGTGGTGGGAAGCGTTGGCCACGTTGGCATGTACCTCTTCTTAGTGTGATAGTGGATGTGACCGAAGCTGCTCACACATCATGCACTGAAGCTCATGTTAACAGCAAGTAAAAGGCAAAAGGCTGCTCTTGGATGTGTTAAAGTCTACATGAGAGTGGCTTTATTCTAACATGGAGAGGACCGTTCTCAAAAGAATAATCGATTAACTTTTCTCTTTTGACGTACAGACAGGAGAAGACCAGAACTCCTTCCTGAAGAGCTTCATCGCCAGTTTATACAAACTATGCAAGATAAAGTCTGTCCAGAAGTTCAAAGGAATCTGGAAGATTTCAGGTAACAACAGATGTCTGTGTACTTTTCATTTAATTCACACCTGCCCTCAGTATGTCCAATACAGGGGACGTCCGAACTCGAGGGAATAGTAATTGATCTTGGACTGACTAGGAAGGTACCACTGGAGAGGGGCTCCAGGGTCACCGTGACCAATTCTTGAATGTTTTTTGACACAGTGTTTCAAGTAATTAATTGCAAGATCAATTTTAGAGCTCAGATTCTTCGTTCCTTGAAGCTCTTTGAGGAAATTTCAGAATATTGTTACTTAGGTGATGTTACATAAATCCTTCTTACTAATTGTGTTTATAATCAGCTTATATCTTTTTCCTTTCCGTCTCCTTTCTCTTCCTCTCTCCCCTTTGGGCATGGAATAATCCACTTTAGAAAGCTGTCATGGGCATATAGTAGAATTTGATAATTAATATGCGCTTTTATGTGGAATCAGAAGAGCTCTGTGCCAACATAAGACATTCTCCCAAGACAAGTGTTCAATAATGGACATTTTCATACCTAAAAATGTCTCAGTTCAAGCATATACTTCAAACATACAACCGGGGATGCTACGAAAAAAAGTAACTTTTTTCTTGACCTTTGCAATGGCTGCCTGTCTTGATAAATATCATACAACTTTATCCCTCCAAAGACTTTCTTAGCTCAGTTTAGTGAGTGCAAATGTTACAGAGAAATGGCACGGCTTCTCCATTTTCATCCAGAAAGCAAGAATGAAACCTGTTTGACATTCTGAATGCCGAGAGGTCTCTTTTCCTTCTTACAGGTCAGTATTCAGTTTCAAGGGATGCTTCCCTCTCCCTGTTTTTCAGGCAGAAACGTAGTATGGGATTGACCCTGGCAGAAGCAGAGCTAACCAAGCTGGATGCAGAAAGAGTTCGGGACCGGAATGCGGTGGAGAAGGAAAGAGCACTCGCGGAACTGATCATTGCTAAAGTTGAGGAAGTCTTGTGAGTATAATTGTGGCCATAAAAAAGATTCTGCCCTGACCGGACAACAGCAGAGCAAGAAATTAGGAGCTAGAAGCAATTTGACATCGCTACATTTATATTGCTTCCCCTGTTTGCTATCAATGGATGTTTGAGTCTGTTTAGCCAAAGCTAGGTTAATAATTAGGTAGAGTCCGTGTAGTTCTTCAAGAAGGCTACTGTTCAAATAGCAGAGGTAATGCTTCTATTGTCAGCTTGTGTGTTATTAGATCAGAGTCCTTTTTTGGACTAGAAACCTATAGCTTTTGTAGGTTTGGAACCCATTTTTTCCTTTTAAAGTGAGCTGAAGCTAAGTTTCCCAGCTGAACCTTCATTTTTGTTTGGTTTGGTTTTTTTTTTTCATTTTACCTCCTGGGACTTCCTAACATTCTAAAGGACGCTTTGAACACAACAGCTAGTGCTTAGGGTAGATGTGACTGGGTGTTAATTGGTTTTTGAGCTTTGTTTTTATATTCCTTCTTTTAGGATGACGTCTCAGCCTTTGGAAGAAGACAAAAGGTAATGGAAGTTGTGTGGGCTTAGTCTGTGAAGTAAGAGCCCCGCTGCTGGCGCTGGGTTCTGCTGAGCAGCCCACGACAGCCCTCTCCTGGCTACAGCCACAAGCTCTCATTTTCTACATCCCCTGGCATATAATTAATCGGAGTTCAGAGCATCATCCTCTTGCTCTCAGCATCTTCTTATTCTGAAGTTTGTTGCCTTTGTTTCAGATCTGAAAGTTAATGTCGCTGGGATTCCATGTTTCTTTTGGTTTTGTTTCATAGCTGTTGCAGTCTGGTGTAACATTTATTTTCTGTATGTGCCTTGCCTTGTTTGGTTTGTGTGTACACAACGTCTGGGTAGCTCTTTACTTTTTACAGCAACCATATCTTTTACTGATACTGAGTTTTTTACCGTAACTCAAAATTATTATGTGATTTAAAATACATATATTTAGTATATTGTTTTAGGACCTTCTGTGTAATTACCAAAAACTTATTTTTACCTCTTAGGCTGATATGTTTTTTATATACTCCATCCCTTGTTTAGAAGAGGACAAATTCTCATACTGGCAGAGTCTTTCCCATTGTGATAATTCATTTCATATTAAAAAAAGCCAAATTCTTTAATAACATGCAATTTCTCAAATGAACCTTTGCATTTGACCTTTTTCATTTCCTTGACAATACAGAACGTATTTCCCCAATACATTGCTCCTCATCCTCCACGTTTTTGTTTGTTTTTTGCATACGCTCGGCAGTTCCACAATGCAGTATGTGATTCTCACTTACATGAAACACCTGGGAGTCAAAGTTAAAGAACCTCGGAACCTGGAGCAGAAGCGCGGCCGGATCGGGTTCTTGCCAAAGATCAAGGTAGTAGTGCTGTGGCCAGAGTGCATCTGTTTAAAGCCACCCAGCATGGAGGCTTCATTAGAATTCAAAACCCACTTCTGCATGACACGTTAGAAGTCGGTATGATGTTACAGTCTTCGGGATTACTGAGCTGCGCAGAAAACCTAACAGTTGAAACTGGGTTCTACGTCTGTTCTCAGACACATGAATTAGAAATAAGTTGCCTCCTTTGTTCCTTTAGCTGTGTGCCTGAATTCTAATTGCCTGTTTTTCACAGTACTCGCCTTATTAAAAGTTTGGGTGAGGAGTGTTTCATATGTTACTACCTTGAACCACTTGAGGAGCTCGTTAAGGCCAGTCAGGCTGTTTGCCTGGATACTTTAGTTTTCTTCTTGAGAAGCTCGCCCAAAACATCACGCTTCGTAACGCAGGAGAGCTACTCTTCCTGCCACCCACACTTCCCCAGTTATATAATGAATTTTTCCACCAAAACCCCATCTCTGTGGGTGTGTTCAGTTGTCTCCCACGGGATGGAGGTGTATGTGGTCAGAGCAGCTACTTATTTTCATCAACATTCCAGCTTCCTTTGAAATGTTAAGGCTACGAGGAGCCGCTCTGCACTGACGGTGCACAGAGGTTGGATCAAGCGTTCGCAACCCTTCTGAATCATAGAATGTGAGGGGTTGGAAGGGACCTCTGGAGATCATCAAGTCCAACCCCCCTGCCAAGCAGGACCATAGAGTCTAGAGCAGGTCACACAGGAACGCATCCAGATGGATCATGAAAGTCTCCAGAGAAGGAGACTCCACAACCTCTCTGGGCTCTGTCACCCTCACAGTCAAGAAGTTCCTCCTCATGTCGAGGTGAATCAGTAGCTGAAGTGATAGGACAAGTTGTATTTCTCTCTCCCAGATCAGAGTGTGTACGCCTGTGGAGGTTTGGAGTCACGAGAAGTTGTGCCTTAGAGAAGCAAGATGTCACTGTCAGTTGGTCTCTTACCCTAGGGAGGAGAGTGGTTTGCAGCTCCTGCTAAGTTAAGAAGAGGGTTATAACAGGTCTGGCTCTTCAGATGCTGGGGCTCCCTGCTGCTGACCCTGATAGGCACCGCTCCTGCTCTGTCCATACGCTCCCTGTGCCTCTCATGCTGCAGGATGTTGTCCTCTCAATAACTTGTTAGAAATAAATTTCTCTTACACCAGATTCCTGCAGTTTTAAAGAGTAAGTCGATGTCTCAGGAAGTAACTGAATTTGAAGCAATGAGTGATCTGTTGCTTTGTGTTTTTTGTTGTATATTCACTGCAGCAAAGTATCAAGAAAGAGAAAGAAGGAGAGGAAAAAGGAAAGAGAAGAGGCTTTCCTAATATTCTGGGCCCACCACGGAGACCAAGTCGACATGATAGCAGTGCAAGTATGTCAGACAAGGAAATACGTGTCCCCTGACGATTAGCCTGAAAGCCAGATAAAATCTCCTGTTTTAAAAAATCCATGCTAAGAAAACTCCATCAACTTTTTATTTCTAAAACATGTTTTTGAAGACGCACAAACTTAATTTCGTCCTAAAATGCTTCCTTTCTTCCTCGCTGAAACCAGGTGAAGGCTCTTTCAGCAATATAATGGCTCTGTGTTTGTTTAGTTGGCAGAGCCATGGAAATGCAGAAGCCCCGCCATCCAAAGCACTTAACTACAGCGTCCTCTGTCAGCCCAGAGCCACCAGATCCCAGCAAAATGCGCCAGAGTGGGTCTTCCAGCGATGGGACAGAGGCACCATACCCACCCGCCAACCCAATGTCTCCTTTGGCAGTCGGTCCCTTTTCCTCTCCAGAGGGAAGCAAGGACAGTGAAACAGGTAGGATGATATTGGCAAGGAGGAGTGATTAAAGATGGTGTTGGGAACGGGATACGCAAAGCACGGTTCTGATGCAATAAACCTGACAAATTAGGAAATGTGTTTATGTCATTAGACGTGATCTTTCTTGCCTTAGTCATCTTTTCTGGTTTGAATTAGGAAATCTTCTCACGGCCAGAAATTGTTGTTAGGTAGGTTCTATCACTGTGGTGTTGGGTCATTTAGCAAGAAAAAAAACCAGTCTTGGCTGCCTGCTTTTGTAAGCACAAGTCACCGTCACCTGGAAACATTTGTCCCTGAGAATTTTCTTACCAGCCTAGGGACTCAGCTCCTCCGGCTCTGAGCTGAAATGATGCTGTGAGTCAAGAGGCTCTGAAGAGGCTGTGAAGTTCTCCAGCGTCCTCTGATTTGATACAGTTCTTGACATTTTGTACTTCTTCTCTGTTCAGGTTTGAAGCAGACGGAAGCTCCGCCTGCTAATGAGTGTATGGATGGCACACCTCGCACACCTAATAACACCTTTGAATTCCCGTCTCCTCTGGAAAACTTGCAGGAGGAGGAGGGAGAATCAGAGAGGTAATTACGGTGCCCTGGTTGCTTGAGCCTTGGAAGAGAGTCGATATGACAATGACTGTTGAAGCTTAGTCCATAAAGATATTAGTGACAGTGTTTGTATTAAATGTTTCTGGTAGAAGTAGGAGATGCTGGTTTGTGTCTGCTGTGGTAGTACTAGAAAACTCCGTATCAGGAGAATGAGGCTGACAAAATCTTCTAGTTAGGAGGTTAGACCTTTACTCTGGAGTTACGCTGAACGCCTGATGAACTCCTTGCATAAGCTGCTTCCCTAATAATTTATTTCGTTCTTTGCAGAATGGTTGACATGGGAACACCAAAGCCATCTCGCAAGTGAGTATGCTTATGAGTGTTTGAACTTCACTGCCTGTGTTTAGATTTTAAGAGATTATAAAGTAGAATGCAGTTATTCAGAGCCAGTACGATTGTGTGTTGCTGTTAGCTCTGTATCTGCAGATAGATGGAGGAAAGAAATTGTAACCTGCCCTTTCACCAACCTGGTATTTTACTTCAAGCAAATTATTTGATCTGTATCATTAAAAAGAGGGTTTTGGAAATACTGTAAGAACAGATATTCGTCCTACTTGTTCTGTAAAGGGCAAAAGTAGAAAAATGTGCCTATAGGTTCAGACATGTAACAGCCGCCAGCTATTCTGGAGAGTGTATTCGTAGTGCTTTACAATCAGATGTTCTCTTCTTTCTTCCTTACATATATGCCCATAATGGGAAGCATCTAACATATTTTTTCATGTTAGAATGGACAGCGTTGGCTTTGCAGATGTCCAAAGCGAAGATGAGCTATATGATTTTGATGTGGACATGGACCCTCCCAACTGGCAGCAACTTGTGAGCCGGGAAGTGTTGATGGGGCTGAAACCCTATGAAATCAAGCGCCAAGAAGTGATTAATGGTGAGATGGATGTTTTTTCCTAGCTGACCAAGCACAAAGTTGAAATCTGTCCTCTGGGGCTCCAACTTTTTTTAGAATTTAAAACCAGATCTTTCTTAGGCGGTCCGCTTAAAGTCGTGGCCATCTATTACTTGGGGTTTGCAAAGCTGGTGTGGGTTAAAGTTGTTAATGAAAAGTATCCTGAGATGAGCCTGATCTAATCCTTAGAGAAGAAATGAACAATATTAGGTGGCTTGACCCTGAAAGGCCAGTTTGCAATATCACATTCTATAAAAGAAGGCAAGAGGCACTGTCTAGACCATTGGAAAGCACATGATGCAAATGGAAAGCTGCTACCAAACGTAATTGTCAAAGCTTCATCTCCATCTCAGGTTTTGCAGTCCTGCAGAACACTCTACGTGGCTGTATGAGCTGCTAAGAGCTCACTGGGATTAATTATGAGTCCCAAATCAACTGGCTTCTCTGTTCTCTCAAACATGGAAGTACAGCAGAGCTTGGCTCCATTCTGGAGCGAGCTGCCTTACGGGCCAGCCAGAGGAGTGTTAGGAGACTTTTGCGAGTTCATACTTCCGACGTGTTTGCTTCACATTGGGCTCCACGTTGCCACACCTCTTGGAGTAGGTTGTTACGATCCCGCTTTCCCCTGTCTCTTCAGAATTGTTTTACACCGAGCGAGCTCATGTCCGCACCCTGAAGGTTCTGCATAACGTCTTCTACCAGCGCGTCACCCGGGAGGGGATCCTGAACACCAACGACAAACGGAAAATCTTCTCCAACCTGGAGGATATCCTTGGGCTTCATGGTAAGAGCAGCTGAGGTGCCTTTCAGCTTTGTAGGCTCGGCTGGAATTCTGGATACAGGTATCAGAAGAATTTAAGCAGCTGGAACAAGAGGTAACCTTGTGCAGCACT
>JAVSBS010007505.1:42127-59752 GCA_033124195.1 Coracias cyanogaster
TCTGGTCCTGCTTGGCAGGGGGGTTGGACTCAATGATCTCCAGAGGTCCCTTCCAACCCCTCACATTCTATGATTCTAAGATGTTGGAAAAACCTGGAGTGTCTCTACTAGCGACTTTATATAGTGCTTTAAAGATGTTCTGCAGCACAAGTATTCCCATGAGAGAAGGAATCCTGGGCATTGGGAATGCGTGGAGGTATTCATCACTGCCTGCTCTCTGATGCTAGCGAGTGCTGCTGACCAAAGTGACCATCTTCATTGCATTTTCTGCAGCATCTGGAAGATTATCAGCGTCGTCTCGACCTGTCCTACTTGAAGCAGTCTGAGGATCCCATGATGGATGAGTTCAGGGTGAGTGACAACGTTAAAGCAGTCTCTATGTAAATCGCGATTGCAACCCTGTCGTTCGGTTTGCGGCTCTTTCTCCTGCTGTCTTCTGATGTACAATCCAACGGTCTCTGGAGATTAATACCTTTTGCACAAAAATCAAAACAAGTAATCTCAGAAATTGTAGTTTTGCTCCTTCCTGAAGATCTCTGTGGATGTAACAACATGGCTCTGCACATAGTGGTGTTGATGAAGCTTGTAAGCTCTGGGAAACAAATCTTAATGGCTTGCAAGCTAATGTGCTGTATCACGTAGAGCTGTGTGACGGACGATAAGTCTTATTGTGGGTATGTATCTCACACGATCACACATCTTAATTGTGCTGTTGGAACTCGGGAGGCCTCCAGAGAGTCATGAGGTGTAGCAACGCAGTCGGCTTTAAAAAAGAGCTTGTACACAGGCTGATTTGTGTAGGAGATCCGCAGGTGTAGCCCCATAAAGTCTGAAGTCCAGTGCTCGAAGTCTTGTGTTTCATGGCCCCTGTAAATTCTTCCAGTTACATGAGTGGAGCTGGTTCCTTGCTGTCAGCTGCTGTTAAATGGAACGGGCAACACCACGTCTTGGACCGGGACTTACTTTATGAACTGTTCATGTGTCAAGTGAATGATTCACACCAATGAGCACTTGCAACGTCAAACAATTCTTTTTCCTCACACATTCCAAATAGGCGGCATCCGCACAAGGACACCTTCCCCTTTGCCCCTGCATCTTTTCCTCATGACTTGGCACTTTATCCCCAGTTTAATTTTTACCCCTCTCTGTGCCTGTGTCTCGTATAGATCCTCTGTTGTTTATTTATCACTCCTCTATCTTCCCCAAATCAGCATGTATCAGAAACATTTTTCTGTAAAAGCTTTTCTGCAAAACTGTGTCATGTATTCTTCCACAAATAAACTTGCAAGCATTTAGTTAGGCAATGAAGAACTTACTGGCAGTTATGAAATCTTGCTGTCATTGATTGTAGACTCCGAGACTTGGAAGGAATGACTTGTGAAAATTGTCGCTTCTCCTTGCCTGCAGATCTAAATGTCACGAGCACTGAAATGACTGAAGAATCCATTGACATTATAAAGTCCATCAGATCATTGGAATGATTTGTGTATCAGTGTAGCATTTGCAGGCACACTTGACTTGCAAATCAAGTGCTGAAGCATCAACCGGTTGTAATAAAAGAACGGCAAACTTTATATATATGGGATATTGGAGAAACTCCTCTTCAAAATCAGATGACATCATAATGCCTTAGTTGCTTGACTTCAGAAAATTCTCTGCCCTGTGACTCCCAGCATCTGCAAAAGAGCAGTAAAAGGAGAACAGGGATCACAAACACCACTCACAAGATTTTGGTTTACAAGCACACCCTACTCCTGCTCCACATTTCCAGCCTGGTTTTAGCCTCTCATCTCCAAACTGCAGCGCCTATCCGAGCCTTCTCTCCGACATTCCCATCCTTTACCATTGCCTGTTTCCACAGAAATTTCATAGTGCTACTTTTCTTTTTTTCTTTCCCTTGCTGACAGAACTTGGATCTAACAAAGAGAAAAATGCTTCACGAAGGACCTCTCACGTGGAAGGTTAATCGTGACAAAACTATTGGTGAGTCCTATTCCAGCAACTGACTTTTCTGGCTTTGCCTGTGTTTGCAGAGGAGAGAAAGAGAGCCTATTTCTGCAGTTCCCAGGGATGGTTCTTACCTGTGTTTCTCAGAGCTGATTAAATTATTGTCAATTCTGAAATGTGCTGGAGTGTCATTAAGGCCATGCAGGGACACAGCAGTCAGTCATGAGATGATCCAATTCCATCTGTAGCTTTCTGCTGTAGTTCTGATGAGGAAGATTTGCAAGTTTTCCCTAGAATGGCAGAGCTCTGATTACTGCCTCTGCATGAGTAATCAAAAATGCGGCTTTTTTCTTTCTGCAGGGCTGTGATACAAAACTGTGAATCTTTTAACTCATTCTGGGCTCTTTTGCACTCTGTGCAGATCTCTACACTCTGCTTCTGGAGGACATTCTGGTGCTGTTGCAGAAACAAGATGATAAACTGGTCCTGAAATGTCACAGTAAAATCTTGGCATCGACAGCTGACAGTAAACACACCTTCAGCCCTATCATCAAGCTGAACACTGTTCTGGTTCGTCAGGTGGCAACAGGTCAGTGTAACCTCTTGTGGAAGCAAAAGAGGAAGCCAAAACCAAAGATTAGATCAGTTGAGGATAGATGTTTTTGTCCAGAGTTCCAGAGTAGAACATGGAAAAATGTGTGGGCTTAATTCTTGGTTGTCCAACATCTTGCTTTGTATGTATGAGCTGTTTAACTTCTTTGCATCAGTAATAGGCACGGCTTGAGTTTTAAATAGACTTCTAAATTAAAGTGCTCTGATTGTATTAGATGAAAGGTGCTCTAGAAATTATTATCAGGGAAAAGAGAAGACATAAATTCTGTTTCGAAATTATTTGGGCAGTAATGACCCTTCTCTTTCAGCACAAAGAGGCAAATTTCCTGGATAGGGAAAGATCGATGTTTGTATATTATAGCATTGGAGGGTTATCTCTTGACTCTCCTTTCATTGCTTCTGGTTGGGTTTATGCCCGGTTTTAGGAATTTTCAGAAAGCTGCGTGGGCCAAGGTGTGTAGTTAAGTGCTATGATTCTATGATTCTAATTCCATGATTCTAAATCCTTCCTTCTCTGCGCTGCTTCAGATAACAAAGCTTTCTTCGTCATCTCCATGTCAGAAAACGGCGCTCATATCTATGAACTGGTGGCACAGACGGTTTCAGAAAAGAATGTGTAAGTAATTGGTTCAGCTTCGTCTGCTGCTTGATTTGTTGCACTTGAGAGATCTTTTACACCTGCTTGCCGGCAGTAACCGTGCAGGTGTCCCTGACTTACTCGAGTCCCTTCTCTAAGCTTGACTGAGAACATACCTACCTTGCCCTCAGGAGGAAGCATCCAAGGATAGTCTCCCCCAGCTCATTAAAGGAAGGGGAGGGTGTATACACGTGTCGTGAGCGTGTGTGTGTACGCCTGTGTGTATAAACACACATACCTGTTAAAAAAATGACCCCAAGTATACCCTCAGTGCTTCTCTTGGTGTGGCTTGCTGTCTGCTTCACTCCAGACTCTCTTCTAACCTCAAAGTGCTTTTTTTTTTTAACCCTTGCAATCCTAGCCATTTGTGACCGCCTGCCAGATAAATAACTGAGATAATCCTGCCTCTTTGCACAGAACCAGTTAACTTTTCAGACTTCAATACCAGCATCACGATGCATGAATTTGATTCCCTAACTAAACACTTTTTTCCTCTTTGGTAGAGATGCTTTTCTCCTGAAGTACAAGCACGGCATAGACTTACTTGTATGATACATAGCAACTGTTCTACTGTATCGTAAATTAAGCTCTTCAGTAATATGTAAAATGTTATTTCATGCTTTTGTATGTATTTATTTATTTATAAAATAACTGCCTCACCTGACAACTCCTGCTAAGGTCCTGTCATTCATTTCCTTCTGCTGAAGAGTATCCTATTGTCAGCTGGATTTAAGAGGTGTTAAATACAGACGTATTCATTATGCTTCATGTCTTGCACATTTTTATTTGGTGTTTGTAGGTGGCAGGACCTTATAGCTCAGATGGCAGGGACCGTTAAAATGGAGAGTACCAGAAGAGTGATTCCATTACCACAGTCAGGACCTGGCGAGTAAGTAGCAGCAGTGGGAGGAAGAAGGGCTGGTTGTTCTTACGCCAGTAGCCCTTCTTCTGCTCAGATTGCCAGCCAAAGCATGGATTCTCATGCAGCGATTCATATATTTTTGACTAGATGAGTGTGACCATTCTTTCCTCCCTGCAGAGAGGACCGTGAAGAAGAGGAGCAGCAGAAGCTCAAAGAGCAGCACGACATTCCTGCCAGCAGTCTACAAAGTCCAGGTAAAACAATGGTCTGGGCAAACGGTATCAGTAGATTTGCTACATGGAGTGCCAATGTGCCAAGCCGTCTTCCTTGTGGCTCGGGGATCTTTTCATAGCTTGGATGTTTTTCTGGAAAGGAATGACTTCTTTCCACGTGATACTGAATGTCTTGAAAATGTTCCTCTTATGGGGAGAACTTTGTAAAGTAGCATTGATGGTTGGACTCGGTGATCCCAAGGGTCTTTTCCAACCTGAATGATTCTATGATTCTATTCCATCTGTTTTATGAATTGCTGGGGAATATTTTCCTGGAAGGAATTATCAAGCCCATGCCAAATAACTGTAATTTTTAGCATTTTCATAGATTTCTGCCTGAAGCAGAATTTTCTGCAGTTTCTAGTCATATATGACATAGCTTTTTAACCTGAACGCACGTTTTGTTTCCTAGATAAAGATTTGGGCCTCGAATCTCCCTTACTACTGAACGCTCAGTCTTCTTCACCCATCTTGTCTGAAAAGTCCAAGGTAGAAAGTCTTCTTGTGTCAGAAGGACAGTTTGATAAAGTGCAGCAGGCAGACCTGGCACTTAAAGATTCTTCTGCGTGCTACGGACACGCAGCCACCGCTTTACCTTCGGTGTCGGAAGGACAGTGGGCGTTGGATGCATTAAGGAACTGTAAGTATCTGTGGGCAGCGTCTGGCGGGATGTGATTTGGAGATGGTCAACCATCTAAATCAACCAGCTAAAATAAAATCTAAAGCCCATTTCTATTAAATATCGATGCTCTCTGTGCTGTAGAGCACAGCATAGCAAAACAAAATGGATCTGACAGCAAGGAATTCTAAGCTCTGAATTCATATCCTGGCCCTGTCTTTTGCTGTAGGCATCTCGTTATTCTGGGGTTTTTCCATGGTGGTAATGAGTTGTTACCTTACTGTCCGTGAAGTGGTTTGATGACAGAGTTACAGGGTTATATTGCAGAACTTTGTACGGTGCTCTACGGTGCCATTGCTAGTCAGCAGTTTTTTAAAAGACAATGCAGTTATTTTCACAGCACTGGAGCAGAATAGGAGAGGTTGCATGAGTTGCGGAATATGTATGGTTTTGCGGATTTTTTTGTAAAATCCTCCAAGCGAGATTAGATGTGTGTGAGCTTGATGAAGTCTAGGTTCAGATTTTCTGAGGACTTGGGAGGTGACTGGGTATCGTTAGATCAAGTCAAAAAGAAATTTTCCTGATGGACGGATTATTCTCTAACATTCTTCACAAAGATTTTTCATCACTTCCTCTGTTCTTCCTTCCTTTTCAGAGGAAGAATGCAGAACTGTGCAACCTACTTGATCAGCTCTAGCAGCGCGATTTCTAAATATAACTTCCTAAAATTTCAATGAATTCATTAATTCATCTGTCTCTTCTTGGCAACTCTTAAAGGGACACAAAGTCCCTCAGTTGTCTCGGAGGGAATAATCTGCATTACGTCTCTGTTGGTCATTTGCTTTTTCCAAAATGCAGAGTATTTTTATCCTTAGCCAAGATTTCTTCCTCCTCCTCTCTATGCAAGCAATAATAATTCTCTGCAATCTAATAGTTTGTCTTGGATCTTTTGATCCATTCGTGCTTCTCCTTGCAGGATGCAGAGGCCTTTTTTAATTCTGAATGCCGGACGAATGTTTCTGGTACTTGTTTTCAGAGACCAGCGGTCAGATAATCTTAGTCTGTGGAGTGTGTAGACAGTATTAGTGACGTCGCATCTCTCACGACTACTCAGAACTAAAAGAGCAGCCCTCAAACAGCAGCCGTGGGTCACACGTTCTGAGGAGAGCCTCCACTTAGCCGAGTGCCTGTTGGGTTGTACGAGATCGTAGCTTTTCTGGGGCCTTACGTGAGCGTTGTGTGGTGAGGACGAACAGCGTTCTTACGCTCTGGACAGAATCCTGGTTTTGTTTTGAACAATGTCTCCTTAATAGGAAGTGTTTGGTTGGGATCATTTGAGAAGTAAGTGAATGTGGATTGAAGTTCAAACAAGCATAAACTTGCAGGAAATTTTAGGGAAAATGCCTTCAACTTTTTTTTTGATCTGTCCTTTCAAAGTTGAGTAGAATATTCTCAATCTGCTTGTTTCTCAGGTGGGAATCCCCCATTTATGGCCATGGTTTGTAGTTCCTGTGGGGGCATGAGTAAAGCCTGGGCACCCACCTCACTCCAGCTCGCCCGCTGGGTAATCTCAGTGGGGGATTTCGCTGTTTTTCCCTAAGCGAGATGGGACCTGTACTGATGTGTTTGCTCTTGCTTGTAAGCTAAAATGTGGAATAAGGCTCCAGGCCTTATGTATTGGTTTGTATCCCTGTTTTTCCTCCCAAGAGCAATGCAAGGGGTGGCTGCTATGAGAAACACATTTTTGAAAGGGTGGTTAGGGAGGTTATGGTCCGTGAAGCCTTGTGAACATTATCTCTACTTGCAGTGGGCTTGCTGAAACAATTGTTGCTACAGCAGCTTGGCTTTTCCGAGAAGGGGACCCTTGAAGACCGGCAGCGCTTTCCCAGGTTTAGGACCGTTTCTCGAGAAGCCCAAACGGATAGTGGAAGTGAGCCTGGTCTACAACACTCTGACAGTAACAAATTTCAC
Source organism: Coracias cyanogaster (assembly GCA_033124195.1). Taxonomy (NCBI): domain Eukaryota; kingdom Metazoa; phylum Chordata; class Aves; order Coraciiformes; family Coraciidae; genus Coracias; species Coracias cyanogaster. The sequence continues at coordinate 49,048 of JAVSBS010007505.1, forward strand.
CAGCCTGGCACAGACAGAACGCTTCCACGAACCGGAACGAATGAGTCCACAGCTAGTTATGGCCTCCGGACTTCAGCTGAATCGCCAGTTTCAGAGGATGCCATGCAGCTGATGGAGAGAGACCCCAGATCGAGTAGCAGCTTAGCGATAGACCGCATGAGTATGAATCTGGAGATGTCAACCACGGAGCTCGAAGGGGTGGGTGCCGATGAAAGCGGAGAGCATTTTTTTGATGCTCGAGAAGCTCACAGTGACGAAAATCCATCTGAAAGCGAACTGATGGAAAGGAAGGAGGAAGAGGTTGTGCAAATACGGATCTCAGGTGAGCGTGTTGTGTTGCGTTGGCTCGTTCAACAATAGTCTGTCCAGATTCAGTATTAGAGACTTCCTCTCTTGCCTGTACGGTATGGGACATTGAACTCTCAGACCTTGACAGTCATTTCAGCCCTGAAAAGGGCTGTGCAAACACATGCCTACCAAATTCTCTATTTTATGAAAGAAGCAGCTGAAATACCGTGGGGTTAATACACTGTGACAGGCTGTAATTGTGGAGGCAGCAGGCACAATGCAAGCTGTCCATTTCGGTTGCCACTGGGCCACTTTCTCTCTCAATTGACTGCTGGGACCTGTAGGAAAAATGTTTTCCCTGAAAGAAAAGCCCTTCCTTAGCCTGTCCACACAGAGCCCTGACTCTCATGACTCTTGTTATTTCATACGTTGGCTTCTGATCAAGCTTCAGAAAAGAAATTTGATTGTAGCTTTGTACTGTATCTCCTGCAACCTTACCCCAGTCTGAAGCTCTTAAAAGCATATTATTTTTATTTCTATTATGACTGCTACCTAGGGTATATTTGAGATGCAGCTCCGGTGACTGCTGAAGTGTCTATTCTAGCCTTCAAGAAGGCTGTAGAGCATTTAGCTCAGCAGAAAACTAGCTCTAAGCAGCTGTGAGCTCTTTGCACACCTTGTGTTTGCAAAGTCCTGTGCCTTTGACCAGCTGACGTGGTGACACTGCTCTAAATGTAGCACACAAGTTGAGGTTTATCTCGTGTGCACGTTGTGGTAGAAGTAGCCACCAGTAGCTAGATGCTGTAGGACTGTTAGTATTGAAATCACTTGGCCGTAAATATCCTTTATTTAAAAATTGGATTCTATTAATGGGAATACGCCCATTTGTGACCATCTGAATGCTGCCTTCCAACTACATGTTGAGAACAGTTTTTCTTTGCATGAATTACTAAGACATTTTAAATATTAAAACTGAGCCAACAACTTGAAGCATCTAATTTATTTGTCACCTCTTAGACTGTTTACTTTCTTAACTGTGCAGGGACATAAAGATGAGATTGGCCTGTTTTTTAGTCTGACTCCACATACTAGCTTTGCTGTAATACTGTAGAGAAATTATTTAATAGCCTGATACCTATTGTTAGGTACAGGTTGTGAAAGCATTTCTATCTGTAATTGCTTTATCTTTTAACATTATCAGCAAGCTAAATTTTAAAGCTAGCCCATCTGAAAGCATCCTGTGTAGCTAGTAAGTGGAGGTTAGAAATCTAGCAGTCTGATTTGTTGGGTACCATTAGCGTAAGTGCAGGTTTTTCAGACATTATAATAGAACCACAGGTTTTGGAAGAACAGGAAGGTAGGTGATTAGCTCATCTAATCATGTAATTCTCGAACCGAAGTGAAAAAAACCAACCATGATCTCTGAAACCTATTTGAGAGCCAAACTACTCTGGTCGAATATAATCGCTATTCTGTGTAGTGCTCCCAAATGCTTTTTCTCATCCATTTTAAGGTGTCTCAGGGGATGGGCCTCTCACCACTTATCTTTCTTAAAGTCTGCTTCAACTGTCTCCAGTTCAGTGGTTCTTGGTGATTATTGAGCTGGACCTGTTAGTAAAAAGCTGTTCTCTTAACAGGAAATTATTTGATCCTTGATGGATACGGAACGGTGCAGGAGAGCTCCACAGATGAGGAGGTATCGTCTCTCGTTCTCCAGTGCACTGCAGGTGGCCGCCCCTCTTTGGACTCTGCCCAGCAGCAGCCACTTTCCCCTCGGGACACCCAGTCGGATGGAGGAAGCTCCCCGTTCGCTGAGGAGGTGATGGCCTCACGCTGGGGGGGAGTGGAAGAGTCCTGCTCATTTGTAGCAAGCCCTCACTTCTCTCTAGAGTCGCGTCTGCAGATGATGCAGTATATTCAGAAGATAGAGGATGACCTTGAAAAGTTAAAGGTAGAGTATGTTTCTATTGGCAGCATCAAGGTTTCCATATTCCTTAAGTTTTGTTTCAGACAAGCTCTTGAAAATCGTTTTGAGTGAGAAGAAAGGCAGCCAATGCCGTTTTGCTCTTATCTCTGGAAGCTTTTGAAGCTGAAACCTGCTGCTGTTTTGCTTGCATTAAGTTGTGGGTTACGAGGCACAAGTAGTTCCACGAGAGCTGGCGGGGATGTATATTGCTTTGATTGGGATTTGGAGAGATTCCTGAGGGATAGGACACGACTGACGCAAGTCTGCAACGGTGGAGTTTTGAAGGAGCCACTGGCCTAAGGAATGTGAATTTCTGACATAAAAAGACTTATCAAATCCGTTGCATTCTGCTGCTAACGTCAAATGAAGGTGCTAAGTTGCAGTAGACCAGTAACGAGGTTTGCAGCCTCACTATATTCAAAATTGTTTTTCGTATGTGATGGGGATTCTCTATACATAATAACCATTGCTGTAGAAGGTTTATAACATCTTGATGTATGAGACATGCCAGCATCTTCAGGGGCACAGCTTAGTGTGACCTGGCAGTGCTGGATTAACAGTTGGGCTTGATGATCTCAAAAGGTCTCTTCCAACCCAAACGATTCTGTGATTCTGCGTCAGCAGGCAGCCTTTAACTGAAATCTGGAAAGCAAGTGGAATATTGCACGCAAATAGAAAGCGTGATAAAGATGCTGATGAAGGAGTTGAGATCCATTGCGGGTCACTGTGCAACGTGGGTGATTCCACTCCACTCACCTGGAGTGAAATTTCTCCTATTTGAAGCCCTCTTTGTTCACTTGGTAAATAGAAAAAGAGCCACTTGAGTTTTGGGGTTGTTTTTTGTTTTGTAGGAGGTTGAGGAAGACTACATCATTCTCCGACGCCAAGGGCTGGCTGGATCAGCCACCACAGGAGAGCACTGAGGTACGCAACCAGACGCTCTGTAATTGGCAGCATATACTGTTAGCTTCAGACATCAAACAAAGAGCACAAAGTCAATTATTGATGTTTCTCACACACACATAAAAGGTTTCACCTACTTCAGCAGCTCTCTCAGGGCCGAGACCATGCTGAACATGTACAATGATTACAGTCTGGCTTTTCTTTCTCTGGGGTGTCTCTGGTGCTGTGTAAAGTGGTTGCCATGGGTCTCTTTAAATTTGCCTTAGGCATCCTCGAGATGGAATTGCTGGAATTGCTAACAGAGGTCTTAGGGTTCGGTGGGCGTGCTGTCTCTCCTGCAACACGCTTTCTCTGCTAGGACTGGATTCAGCAACGTTAGGCGTTCATCCCTCATTGCACCCCCCTCTCTGTCACCACCTTTTTCTGAAATTATTATTTTTTTTTTTTTTTCCGCCTTCAGACAAAAGCTAGTCGTGTTTTCAGGAGTGGCTGAAGATTGGATGAAGAGTATCAGGACAGAGCACTCACTGTCTTCCTTGTGGACTCTGAAATAAGAGGGTTTGGACCATCCAAACACGAACCATACTCTAGCAAAGCGGGCACGGGGTGCTTTTCCTGTGGGGCATCTGCACTATCTTGTCAGTGAGGGAGTCTCCTCTATTCTGCTCCTCTCCTTGCTACCAGAAATTCATTTTTCAGAACAGAAAAACCAAACCAAATGTACAGAGCTTTGGGTGTAGGATATAAAAATGTATTTAGACATTAAAAAAGAAAAAAAAAAAAGCAATGTATTTATTTGACTTCATTCCGTGTATCAAAAGCACATTTTAATTTTTTTAATCTGCCTTTTTTGTCGTTGTTGTTCTGTTTTAAATGGGTAGTGACAGTTCTGGCCCTCTGCATGTCGTACACCCTGCTTGCCACTGCTCCTGAACCAAAGGTCAGGTCTGAGGGGAGAGGGTGTGCTGGTGTGCAGCTGTATCTGTGCTTCGCTGGGCTGGACTCCGCACTCCCTGCTGGCGATCAAACTGCCGCGTGAAGAGCTACTTAGGAAGGTGTGAGGATGATTTCGTGGCTGGAACTATCGGTATTCAACAATTGCGCGGGAACTCTTCACGTCACCACATGCGTAACAAGAGTTTTCCACGCGTTAAATAGCCAGGCACTTGAGATGGGCAAATTTTCTTTCTCCCCTCTCCTATTAGGGCTCTCCTTTGTTGACATGCATTAGGCTGGGAGAGGAGAAAAATAGATTTAATTTTTTTTCTTGACTTTGTTGGCTTTGATCATCGTCTCCTTTGTAAAGTGATAAAAATACTTGGACCTGCAGCACTTTTGTAACTCTTCTCTGGATCAAAAAAAAAAAAAAAAAAAAAAAATGCAAACCCAGAAGTGTTTCAAAGATGTGGGGCGGATCTGCCCCCGGTTCACTACTGAATGAATAAGGGCTGCCATTGGAGTTAGCCACAGGTACTGCTGATTATAGGGCCAGTAAGTTTTAGTACCTGAAAGTATGTCTTGCTGAGGGCTTGGGGTGGGTTTGGGGGTTCTGGGGGGAGGTGGGGTTGGGTTGATTTTGGGGGTTTGGGTGGGGCTTTTAAAACAAAAAAAGATTTGTGCCAATGTGTTCTCGTTGCAACAGAGATGTGCAAAACAAAGGCGGCTGAAACAGCTCTCTAGTGCTTCCTTAGGCCTGTTCTAATGGGTTTTGCTGCTGGAATTGCTTCCAGGCTGGGAACAAGAAGGTAAATACCAGGCTGCCAGCAGAGCTAACAGCGGGCAGTCTAAGCTGGGTGGCTGTGCGCTGAAGTTGGTCCTCAGGAGGCCGTTCCTGCTTGGCATAGAGTTGTTCAAGCTGTCCCTGGCATCACGCACGCCGCGAATGGGACTGCTGGTGGGAGGTGTGTGAGGCAGTCTCTTTTACCCCCTCTTCCCAAGTTTTAAACCATTCAATGAACCCAAACCAAGCGGCATGCCAGACCTGTAAAGCTCATTGTCAGGACTGCTGTAGCATCGTTTGCATCACAAAGTGCTGAGAATCTGTCTTTGGTCAGCATAAAGATCATACTCCCTGCTCCTTTAAAACAAATGTTTTCCCTTTCGCCACTGGCAGGAAATTAGATCTGTCCTGCGTTCACTCATGGAGGAAAGAACTGTTCTCTTTCTTGTCGTTAGGATAAGTTCAAGTTAAGGTTGACAGAGGTTGAGCAGAGGTGATTTTGGACCTTGTGTGAAAGTTGGAGCCGTGAGCCCTTACAGAGCAGGGAGCAGTTTCTCTTGTTTCGAGAGCCGATTGCACAAATTGTCATTTTTCACCAGCGGAGCATTACACTGCCAACACAAGCCAAAGCGTTCTCTTCCAGGCTGGCAGGAGCTTCCTCTTCCTTGGGACCCACCAAGGCCTGTCTTGTTGCACCTGTACGAGTGTACTGTCAGTATTAGCCCAGCATTTCCATTCTTATGTGGGTGGGACATCCCCTCCTCACCTTCAGCCATACAGTTCCTTTGGTTATGAACATCTAGACTTCTTCTGATAAGCCCCCAAACTGCCTCATGCTGATGTGGCGTCTTTTACCTGATCCTGCCAGAAAGAGAACTGGCCAGACTTGGGGTTTTAGGCCCTTTCTCCCCCCAAACTCCCCTTCATCCGTTGGCATGATGCTCTCCAGGGTCTGCGCACTCCAGAAAGAGGAGCGGTCTAAAAGCTGTCTAAAAGCTTTCCAGCAGCCTTCCGTGGTTGATTGAAGATTAGCTAATAGAGAGAGTGAGCCTGGCTTTTCAAGACTTTGCTGGAAGACCAGCAAAGATGGCACCTGTGAAGGTCTGGTTGCTTGATACTCTTTCCTTGTGACTGAAGACAGAATCCTTGGCTCTGTGCTTTACTCCAAGCTGTACGAATGTCAGGGTTCATGGTGAGCAGCATACTGCACGAGAAGCGTGTCGTGGTTCCTACGGGCCGTGGGGGAACAATCTGCCCACGCTGCTTCTGGCTTCCTCACCTCTGCATGAGCGTTTTGTAGCATCATCCACCACTACGTAGTTTCATCTCCATTAGCTGTAGCGGCAGTGAAAAAGCTGGGAATGCAGAGTATTTATGTCGCCGTGTCATCCTTACATTCCTGCCTCCAGAGCTGCTGGAGTGGGATTTTCCCCACCGTCCCCTAATGCCTCCTAGGACAGAATCCGCTGGGAGGGCAGGTGCAGCTCTGTTCCTGTCGCCTCTCAAGATGTGTACAGGGAAACATCCACGCTTTTTCCCAGGCTGATGATGATGATGGCAGAGAAGCCTTTGTGCTGGATGAAGTCAACAGTGTCCAGAGCAGGAGACTGCAGAGAGCTTTAAGGGGTGTTAGAAAAGACCAGCCCATTTGAGCGCAGCTTTATGGACAATATAAATGACACGCTGTGCTCTGGCCTGTTTGGTTTTTCTTTCAGCTGCCCTTCTCATGCTCCATTGTTCATCCCCACAAACAGGGCATTACTCCTAGAAAAATAGCGGTGGAGTCAGGGATCTGTTATCTTCTATCAGCGGTTACCTGAGGTCATGGGTGATCCCTTTCTCCTCTCGAGCACATCTACTGTATGGCAGACCTCAGGCCATGTCTCACTTGTGGAAGGAGCTGGAACTCAAGTGCACTATTCAGGATTCTCACCTTTTCCCCTTTCAGCCATAAGGTTATCCTTTTCTAAATTCCAGTTTCCAGCATTTTCGTTTGCCCCTGGCTGGTGATTGATTGATTGATTGAACATTCCCTTATTCAGACTGGACAGCAGAGCAGGACAATGTTCTCTGGTTTGTTTTTGCCCAGCCCCCTCCTCCCCAGTGGCTTTTTCTTTTTTTGGAGGGTTTTTTTTTTTCTTTCCCCACTACAAGATGAGCAAGGGCTTCTTCTCTTGGGAGCAAAGACATAGTATAGCAACCATTCTTTCATATCCTCCTGGGGAGTGATTTCTCTTCTGCTGTTGTGGGATATAGTTCATGGACAAGCAAAAAAAAAGTCAACGGGTACTTTCTGGAAAGGTGAATTTTCTCCTGTGGAAGGGCAGAAGAGCAAATGTTAAGCCCATGGTTGATTCCTCTGGTTTCTCGAACGTACCTTGTCTGTAGGGAGGGGAGATTTCTGTAACATCCTATAGGTGGGATCAGAAAGAAGGATGGGGCACGTAAACCTCAGGAGCTAAGAAGTCTAGGTGGTTTTGGTCAGCTTTCAGGCAGCACTGTGCCTATTTCCAGTGTTTTCATACAACTTAGATAACTCCGACGTACAGACGCTGTCCCTGTTATTAAAAGAGGGGCCTGATGCTTCAGCAGGTGACCCTCGAGTATGATCTCAGTGCTGGATGGTATCTGATGTTGTATTCTCCCTCTCTTCCCCAAAGAAGTCCCTCAATTCCCTCCTCCTCCCCCAAAGGTGCCAACTGACAAGCAGATGTACTGCAAAAGGGATACTGCAGCCAAAACACTGCTGTTTTCTTTTGAATTAAGTCTTGTGGAGCTCTCTTCATACTCAAATATTTTTATTTTCTTTGTACAACATACAATCATGTACTCTTAACAGAGATTTACTTTAAAGAGAAGAAAGAAAAAAATCTGGAAGTATTCTTTAAAAAATACGCAAAAATCTTTATTAATAATCCTGTATTTTTACTGATCATGTTTGAATGTCTAAAAAGACTTTATTGTTCTAATTATCCAGATGTATGTTTGTAAAATAGCTCTTTTATGACTTAGCTGATAAGGTTGTATGTTTCTGGAATTAAATATTGGTCACTTAAAAAAAAAAAAAAAAAATCTGTTTTCAGGATCTGGGAAATAGAAAATTTAAGCGTTTCAAATATCATTAAATAAGCTTAAAGGAAAGAAGTTTTGTCTGCTGGATTTTTTGGGGGGTTGTTTTAATTGCCTGCGGTGTTTGACAAGACAGACGTGTCCTGACGGGCAAAGGAAACGTTCATTTGGTACAAATGACCTTTCAGAACCTGTTGTTGCTGTTGCAGATCTGGGACCCCCAGTTCTCCCAATTAACGCAGTTCTTCTCCATCAGCCATTCTCGCATTCAGGGAGGGGCCCTCCTGTGCCCAGCTGCCCGCAACGCGAGTGGAAATGCTGCTAGAAAGGTCGAGGTGAAAGAGTTCCGAGCACTGACTGGTTCCCCTCCTAGTTCCAGAGGAAATGTCCGGGCCTCTGGAGCAACTTTGGTTCTAGTTGGTAAGTTGACGCTAACTGTATCTCATCCCCATCCTAAGCTCACCACAAGAAACGGATGTTTCTGGACTCGGCAGGCTCTACCTAAAGACCTTCTTCAGTCACTGTGTTCGTTTCGTGTGTCTGTCCGAAGCGCTGTGCCCTTAAAGAAGGAAAAACACCCCCGGAGGGCAGAAATCTACTGAATCACCAGAGAACTTTAGTCCTAAAGTCTTAAAAATTCTGACACTGAAGGCGCCGGGTTTAGACTTTCACAGATGCTTAAGCACCTTGACCAACCTGCTGCTGCTCAGAGCGAGTTAGTGAGTATCGAGCCTTATTCTAAAGTCAAATGTGCCTCCTGGAAGAATTGAAGTTCCAGATGAGTAAGTAATTGATGTTTCTACGCCCGTCATGTTCTGGACTTGTACTTCTTTGCTCCTCTGTGCTGGTGTCAACAGCAGCCATATACATGGACTTTAATCTAACGAGTATCTGCATATATAAAATATAGTGAGTGCCGTGCTAAACCAGGGCGAAGGAAAGCTCACGGAATAAAGTGACAGCAGAAGAGAGCTTGTTTGGGAGCTGCCTCTGAAAAGATGGTGGTGTTTCGGTCCTTGCCAAATTTGTTCCAGCCTGGAGAAGAGAAGACGTCAGGGGGGACCTTATAGTGACCTTCCAATGCCTGAAAGGGGCCTGTAAGAAGGCGGGAGGAGATCTGTGCACCAGGGTTTGTAGTGACAGGATGGGGGGCAATGGTTTTAAGCTAGATTTAGGTTGGACTTTAGGAAAAAGCTCTTTAATACGAGGGTGGTCGAGCACTGGGAGAGGTTGCCCAGAGAGGTGGTGGAGGCCCCATCGCTGGAGACATTCAAGGTCAGGCTTGATGGGGCTCCAAGCAACTTGACCTAGTTGGAGATGTCCCTGCTTATTGCAGGGAGGCTGGACTAGATGGCCTTTAGAGGGCCCTCCCCACCCAATCCATTCTGTGATTCTATGAAATGCCATCTTTACAGGAAAGAATATCCCTGTAGCTTCCCTTTAGTGATGATCAGTAAGGAGGAATTAGCACAAAACATCAGCGAGAAGAAAACAAACAAATCCACCGCTTGAGCTGAGAATGCTCCTTCAGGACATTCCCCGTGTGAAGTGGTGCCTCGGTTGGGTTTTGCACAGCTTGTGATGTGCCTGCGGCCATTCCGTTTGCTTCTACAATTGCTAGATGGGCTTGGGAAAGGGGAATTTTGCCCTTTATAGCGAATTTCCTCCTTGGGTGCAACACCCACTATTGCAGTCACCGCTTCTTGTTTGCTGATACTTCACTCTGTCACTGGCAGCAATTTAATGAACGCTTTAAAAAGTCCAACATAGCTGTCACCGCTCGTGCTTTGGCTCATCCGATGATGTTTGACAATTAAATCTGAGCAGTGAATTTCATTTTCTGTGTCGAGTCGGTTCTGTGTTCCCGCGCTTCAGCGCTTCACCTGCTGCAGGGGTTGCTGTTCAGTTCCTCGCATTGCAGTTTTAAATCCAGCCAGAATCATCCCCCGGTGAAATTTAGAAGATGATTACTTTATTAATTATAAGCTTATTCTTATCTTTAAAATGGAATCTGTTTTGGCGGTTAGGAGCTGGCGGTACGTAGCCTTGCAGCTTGGTACTACAGCTTAGAATCTTGCAAATTTTCACGTCTTGCTGGACGGCTTTTCCCTCCAGAGCGTAACTTGCAGGTGTTGGCTGTGGAACTAAGAGGCTGCAGCTTTATTTCAGATGTTAGCCAGGGTCCGTTGGGCCTAAACAATCATTTGCTTGTGTTCTGTAAAGTTAATCTGCTTCCTTACCTATGTCTTTTGGTTCTGAACTTCATACCTTAGAATCAGTTTGGTGTCTTCCAGCGAGGTCCCTTTGAGACTGCCTTCTCGGGGGTGTTCGGGAAGATGGTGCTTGTGTGTGGAGCGATGCGTGGAGCAGAACGAGCGGCTTGTTCTTTTCCTCTCTGGACTGCGCTGTTTCACCACGTTAGAGTTTCTAGGAGATGAAACCTCTGCCCTGCGCTTGGCAGCCCTTAGCAAGCCATGGGATGGAGCGCTGCTGGGGACAGGCAGAGGAGTTCGAGATCTGCCTTGGATTGCATGACTGTGATGTAGTATTTTTTGTGTGTGTCCACCAGATGGAGGGAGGTCCTCCTCCCCCTCTACTCTGCCCTGGTGAGACCTCCCCTGGAGTCCTGCCTTCAGTTCTGGGCTCCCCAGTTCAGGAGGGACAGAGATCTACTGCAGAGAGTCCAGCGGAGGCTGTGAGGATGAGGAGGGGACTGGAACAGCTGCCTGATGAGGAAAGGTTGAGAGACCTGGGGCTGT
>JAVSBS010007509.1:0-10647 GCA_033124195.1 Coracias cyanogaster
ACTAATGGCCAGTTTATAATGAGTGATTGAACAGTGGCACTCCACAGGGAGGCAACATTTTTAAGCTCAAGACCATGTAATAGTGGGATGTGGGCTTTTGAAATGGAAACAGAGTTGTCAAGTCCTATGATTTTACTGTGAGGCCCGTGGCATAGCCAGTTCTCAAGTAAGGAGGAGAACGGTCAGGGAAGGAAGGAGTGGTCTGTGTAGTAATTGCCTTCAAACAGTCTGACACCTCAGAAAGTGGCAATCTACAAGACAGCAGTTTCCAAGAAAAGCCTACATACCAGGGAAGAAAATTGCAATCAGTAATGAAGGAAACCTTACAGAGATGGGCCTCATGCAGGCTCTGCCAGGTACCAGGGTGGGCATGTAGCTGCAAGGCCATGACTCTAAAAGGAAATGGAAAAATTGATTTTTTTTATTACTCATTTTATTATTTTATTTTATTTTTTAGTCATCTGTGATAATGCAGGTCAGTGCCAAAACTGTTCTGGTTTCTTAACAGCAACAATCTCTTCTGATTAACAGATGGATTAATTTGAAATAACCTTTGAGGTAAAATAAACAAAATATGTGGACAGTCCTGCCTTGAAACCAGTATTGTCATTTTTGTCACATTAAAGGCCTTACTGCAGTCACAGCTTTCCCAGGACTGTTATACCCATACACCTACACCTCACCCTCCATCTGAGTACCTTGCAATCTCCTCTGGGCCAGTGCCTCCCTGGTGAGAAGGTTTGTGGCCATTTGACGTTCATTGCAAAATGCCTGCCTACATGACTGCAGGCTACAGTGACACACCTAGATAAACAGAAATAATGATCCTCAAAATCATGACTTCTTACATTTTATTTTATCATATTAAACCAAAACATTTTTTTTGGACTTGAATGCACTTTTTCTTTCAGTTCCTTCCAGGTATTGAAATTTTAACTTATACTTTGATAATTTTTTTCCAGATTTGATTTTCATGCAGCTACAAGCCCTACAAATTTGGTTTTGATTTAAAACAAACAGTTTAAAAATGCTGGAGTTAAAAGTCAACTATGAAATACAAGCACCTTTGATCTAGTCAGGGGTGGGCTGATGAGCTTCCCTTCTCAAGGCTTCTGACTAAGCCATGACACTGCAGAGTGAATTACACAGATCATGTCCTGCCCAGCTATCTACAGAAATATGCTTGTAAATGTTGCAGAGAGGTAGCCTGAAGGACATATGAATGATATAGATCACCCAAAGCATCTGTTATTCCACCTTTCTCCTCTCCTCCCTGCCCCAGTTCTCTTCGATATTCGAAAATAGACTAATCCAGGAAAGTCACACACACACAAAAAATTGTAAAGAGTTGTGAATGCTGGCTTTCCAGTTACAAGCACAGTTCTCAGGATGTTCTTCTGGCAGCTAATGCTTTAAATGTGACCAGAAGTGAACAACCCTGACTATACCGTGGCCATTGTGTACCTGGGTGGATTTATTGCGTTTTCAACACAGTAAGCAGGACCAAGTCCTTCTCTGTTTTTGTCGTTCCTAAAAAACCCTACTTTCCTAAAATTCCCACAAAAGGACTATGTTGAGGACCTCACTTTCCATACAAAGATAAAAGGCTTCAGAGATCAGCTGGCCTCGTGACATGTCTGTGGTGCCTCATGGGAAGCACACAGTGCCCAGGTGAGGAGCAGGGTGCACACAGCTCCTGCAGCACGGGGCTGCCCATCCTTCATCAGCTGGTACCATCCTTCCACCTGAGCATCCACAGTTCTGCGCTGAAGCCACTCAGCCTTTTACATGACCCAAGACACTTGTATGTCTTAACATTAGCGACTCTTGAGTGGACCTGTGCCAATTTGGATCCCTTTATTAGCAGTATTAAATTCCATTGTGCAGGTATTTCCACAGCTGTGAGTTATTCAACATAAACTCCTACTGAAGTAGGGAATAGGCTGCAAATAACCCACCAGGGAACAATTTCTTAAATGCTAGTTGTCCAGCAAATTCCTTTATTCTCAGTTTTTATAGCAGGATTATTTGATGTAGAGGATATGTCCAGGTTATAATGTATTTGATTATTTATAGCAGATATCTCGTGGCATGAGCTCCTTTTTAAAATGGACAAGGATTATTGGAACTAGACAGATGTGATGTTAATTTCCAAAACTAACCTCATTTTCAGCAGAGCCTGTGCTATTGCTTGCACTCTTGAGAATACCACTTTTCTGGTAATTTTTCAAATCCCTAGTTGTTTTCCTACCAAGCCTACTTCACCCTGTGATTTCTCTGTTCTCCATATCTCTCCTTGATGATTATTCCTATTTCCTAGTGAAACATTTCCCTCCCCATACCATCAAATGAATCCCTCTGTAAGGAAAAAAAAAAGCTCTTTTTCTGGTCCACTCTTCATCATCCCTTGAGATATGTTTTCAGTTCTAGGGAAGCCCCAAGAGCAGGTGTTGCTTGATTTAAATCCCTCACTAAAACACCTCATACCCCACTGAGTGGAAGCTGCCCCTTCTGCCCTGCCACCTCCCTGAGCCTGCCCTTTGCACTGGGAAATGTGTTTAGAGGAAATATACCCTTTTTCTAATGCTACTGCATTAGCCTAAGGACAGGTAGACCCTTATACAATTTTCTTATTGGTGTCTCCATATCAGACTATTGGCACAGCACAGTTCAGTCTCTTTCTGAAGCCATTGTTACTCTCTGCGTCATCACCCTTTGTTCACTATTTAAAATACTTTGAACTAACCCAGTAGTTTTTTTGAGGGTCCATATGTCTTGTACCAGGAGGGGCTGTTGAACAACAGCTCCACATTCAGCTTTTCTGTCGCCTTCCTGCTTTCATAAAAGGGGTCCCGTTTCTCAGCCTTTCTGCCTGCAGATTTCAGAGAAGCACATCAGCACAAGGCTGGCTTGAGTGCCGCTGTGTGAGAGGCTCAGAGGGGATGGTAGGTGTGCTGGAGCAGTTGTCAGGCGTTGAAGTCTTAGCAGATGCTGTGCCTCTGTACCTGCAGCTCTGTCTGCCCCTTTCCTCCATGTGATGGAGTGACCAGTTCTGGAATGTATATTCATGAGGTTATTCCATACTGAGCAGAGCCATTAAAGTGCATTACCTACAACAAAGGTCCTTTTAAAAATTTATTTATTTTTTAAATCCCATGCATTTATGAAGGCACACTGGTGTGGTTTCAAAGTGCTGTGCATGTTTTTTGTTTGTGTGATGTCCATTGACTTATTTTTTAAAATAGAAACTTTGTAGCAAAATATTCCAAATGCCACTTAGTGGTAGGATTTCATTCCTATCATCCCTATTCTTTTTTTGCAGACTATTCAGCCAGCAATATTCAGGGCTTTTGTTAATGCCTTCCACTTCCTCTGCACTGCTGGGAAGGGGCCAGCCATCAGCCAAACAGCAAGTAAATAGAGTACATGCATTTAGTGGAGTGACGGGCACATATGTTTTTAGTGAAGAGTTTATTTGCCAGAATAAATGTAGTTTGAGGAGTCAGGTCAACTTTTGGTGAATCACTTTGAATTAATAATAAGAGGTGAGGACAGAAAGATTTCAGAAGTGCAGAAAAAGTTCATATCTATTTTTCTGAAACAAATCAGTTCTCTTTAGTTGGGCTAGGCTACCCCTGTTGCCAGCAGCAAAAGGAAGAGAAGAGGAAAAGCGGTGGGAGATTCTGTTGTCCCAAACCCAACATCTAAATCAGAGTTGTTTAATAAATCCATTTCCTTTGCTGTCCATTACTCTCCTGCCCCAGCCCACCCTCTCTCCTGTGCCAAAGCTCCTATTTCTGAACCCATCCATTACAATCTTCTACATCCCTCAGTCCTTCTCATGAACATGGTCCCAGCTGGAGAACCACCAGCCTCTGCCATCCCACACCTCTCTTTCTAAAGTTCTTCATGAAACCCAGCCAGAGCTCCCCAACCTCAAGCACCTCCACAAAACCTCCCCAAACCTCTTTCTTGCTTCAGACATCCGTGTCAGAGCAGGTACTTGGCTTTTCCTTGTTGGCTATTGCAGCCCATTGTGCCCATCTTCACCTTCTGAACTAGCCACTGACTGTGCCACAGCAGTGAGGGAAAAATCACAGAAGGATGCTGCACTCACTAGTAGTACAGAGTCCTGTCCTGACAGGCCTCCAAGAGCAAGAAAGGATAATTATGATGGTGGAAAATCTGATTTACAGAACCTACTTTTTCAGGTTGCATTTAAAAGAGACTGAAATGTCTTGGCAAAAATATTAATCTTAACACTCACTCAAGATGTAAAAGAGTTGGATTCAGTCCTTAGCCTCCCTTGTTACATGAGGGTTACCCTGGAGGGAAGATGATCTCATCTCCTATTGAAGAGCAAAGATGTTCTCAGTAGTACCTGGCCCACAGGACAGTGAGCAGCGCCAGAGGATGCTGATGCTTTCCACAAAAACTTAGGCCATGTCTTTCCCCAAACCAGTCAATGGGTGATTTGAGCTTGGTTTTTTTGTGCCATGCAGAAAACACTATCGTCTTGGCTATTCAGGTGCCACTGGGATCATGCTCCCTTCCATCTACTGTCCCCTGTCAATCTCAAGTTTGGTTTTTGTGAGAGTGAATAGAGCAGCAAGTTCCAGTGATCTGAGCATGATTCTTTCAAGCACACTGAGAAATATTGGTTTAAAGTTGACTCAAAAACATACTACCTAATTTAACTTTTTTCTCATTTAGTAAATTAGGAAGCACCATTACTGAGAGAGTTCCAGCCACGTGTCCCTGCCATGGAAAGACAAAGTCATATTGGTGCTGGGAGGGGCTGCCCCAGCCACACAGAGAGGAGAGAGCCCAAGGTACCTTGTAAGGAGGTGGCAGTTTCCTCCTGGGGTAGCTAAATACACTAATTTTGGTGAAATGAAAAGCTATGAAGCTCAAAGATCCAAATGTTAACGTGCTCCAACCACACAAAACCCTTGTTCTGGCTTTTTGAGTTCAGCTTGTGCAGCCCCTGGCAGCAACCACCAGTGCATATATTTCAGCATAATGGTCCTTCTTCACAGGCACAGCAAATGGAGCTCTGAGATTCATGGATGAATGTATTGAATAGGATTGCATACTTGCAGATGATAGACAGAAATATCTGTGTAATGGACCACAGCATCAGTTAGGGTATCTCCTTGCACAAAGGCATGGTCTATGTTTGCCCTGCCTCCCACCCAACTTTGTGCTTTCCAGGCCAGCTACAAAGTTCCAGTCCTTGCCCACGCCAGTTGAAGGTCCCCAACTTGAGCACACCCCATTGTTCAAATCTCAGCTTTGACTCACAAAATGAGCACACCTATAGTCGAACTGTTGGTCATTTAGCAAATGACCTCATTTAGAAACTATCCCCCTCAGTCCAATTATCCCTCTTCTTCAGCCACATGTCCTTATGTAGCAGCATTGCTCATTTATATGCTAATTTTACTAAGTCTACTTCAAAGGGGAGAATTGTTTGTTAAAAATCTTACACTCCAGCCTCAGTTCAGACCATCTCATTATTTACCTGCAAATTTAGGGAGATATGGGTAAAAGCTCTGTTCTTTTATGATCTATTGTCTAGGTGATCAAAGGAAACCATTCAATATGAAGATCAAAAAGAGTCTGGCTCCCAGCAGCCCAGCAGCTGGCTCTGCCAACTCCTAAAGTCCACAACCTCTGTTATAAGTAAAGATTGATTTTACTATTAAATAACTTTTGATTACAAATTGGAGGGAAAAAATACCCTTCACATCATAGTCTCTTTACTAAGGTGTTAATGAAACTAGGCTTCATATCGATATTATCTCAATTATTAGTCAAGGAATAATAACTATGTATATAGTGTGTCTATTAATAACCCTCAGATAATGAAAAATATCCTACAGACATAACTAATACTGCTTGATAAATTGCTGGTGGCCCACAGCTAACCCAGATTTTCTTTTTTATATAGATATACTGCTCAAAGGATTTTTTAAAACAGGAACTCAGACACAGAAGTGTTTACTATCTAGAGAAGGCAAAAGCAGTGACTGTAGGTTGAAGTACCAAACTGGGACACCTCATGTCCCAGTCTGTTAGGGAATTATGTCAACAGAGTAACACGATGTGAATAATGAACCCATGCTTTTCAGGGCTGACATAATTCCTCAGTCTAAGGAATTTCAAGAACTGTGATTTGTAGAAAATCTACTCTTCTAAGAAAGATAACCCACAGAATTTTTCATCTTCACTGCAAATAAACATTAAATAGTATACAGCTTTCTTTACAAAAATAATGTGAGAAGTGAAGAAGTATAGGCTTTCAGTCTTTAATCTTCCCTTTAAAGTCAACACACTGTTATTCAGTATTGTGTGACTCTTTGCCACGCTACAAATGGCAATAGGCAATAGACAAGAGCCTGAGCACTGAAGTACATTTGGGGGCTCTGCAAGGGGAGCATGAGGATATTTTGACTTCTGAGATCATTAAATGTGTTGGGTTTTTTTTCAAGTCACTTGATGCATTTCTGAAAATACACCTAATTCTCCTAAAAATATTAAGCTACCTCTAGAGAAGAAAAGCCTCCAGTGCTGCTAGAAAAGTTATTTTTCTTGTTGTACAATAGCTGGTTTGCATGATTCAGTATGTTGTATCCTTTCCTGTCAGTCAGTAGTAAATGAATACCTCAGCAGGTCTTAGGTGACTTTTAGTGCTGTTCTCATTTGGAACAGATCTAAAGCTGATGTTTCGACCAGTTGTTACTATTAAAGGTCCGATGGCACTTTACAGGAGGGTTGGGGTGTAAGTTTTGGTGTCCTGGCCAAATTCCAACACGGGTAATTAAATTCTGTCCATCTAAACTTCCCCCTGTGGCTTTAGTTGGCTCAGGTATTCTTAATTTCCTGTCTTAAAATGTTCCATAGTGTTGCAGTGGTGCTGTTAAATAGTTGCCAGGTTTCACCTCGGCAATGTGTGAGATGATTCATACCTTACAGATTTGCAGATAGCTGCGCGTCAGTATAGGCTATGAGAGCTGGAGGAAAGGCAGAGTAGAAATGACAAGATGTTGTAATGACTGTTTCCTCTGTTCATTTTCTAATTTTGTGACACTTCAGAAAAAAATTCAAATCTATCCATTTGTTAATGAAATAAATTCCTCTCCCCTTCAACCCTTCAATTTCTTGCATGCCCAGGAGAGAAGAGAGCAGCTGGACAGATGTGTGCATGGCTAAATGAAAACCCAGATCCCTGACTATGCCAGGACGTGAAGAAAACTGAGGCCTACATTTGAACTGCTCTCTTTCCCCATCTCCACACCAAGCAGAAGCATATTTTTAACTTCACATACTCCACAGCTTTGAGAAATTGCACTTCCAAATCTAAGCTTTATGCCCTGAAATCATTCTTATGGCAGTTTTTCTTCTTAAAATGTAGCAACAAAGCACCAAAACAGTGCTGAAGGTGAGATGAGCCCAATGAATGCGTATTTTAAGTTGTTACCTACTTTGTCCTTCCCTTGGCAGTTTAAAAGCTAAACAAAGTCTGAATTACACACACCCCCAACAAAAATAATATACAGCCTCCAGAAAGTCCTTGTTCAGTATAGTATATGCAAGTCTGTTGTTTGACACTCCTTCATCGTTATCTGCCCATTTCCTCCCTTAGTTGCTTCAGTATTGCAAAACTTACGAACACAGTCTGGACATGGGGGAAGATCTTAAAGTACTCAGTCTCTCACCAAAAATAAGTTAGGAGGAGAAGGTGTCTTCATTAGGGAAGAAAGAGTGGCTTTTCTATTAGCTGATTCAGCCCATCCAAAAATCCAAGGAGCCCCCTTCAAGGTATCTAGCTAAATCCATTGCTCAGGTAAGAAGTAGTGGAAAATTAGGCTTTTAACTTAAGCACCTCTGTTGGTTGCCTGAGGTCTGAGGAATGTCCCTGCCACTTTAACGCAAACATGCAATGTGTCTGCCTTGTAGTACAGCTCATGCATTTATCATGAGGTAGCAAAACCAGGATAGTAGCAAATTGGTGAGATTTTATTCTCATACAAATTTCTGAAAACTCGTAATAGCTCTAAAAGTCACTGGGAGCTCAGCAAACACCCACTACTGTCTTCTGCAGTGTCCAGTATAAGAACAGTCTCACTTTGCAAGAGTAGGGGCAGAAGCTGAAATGCATAACAGCTCAATACTCCTGTTATCATGGCTTTCTCCCACAAGCATTGCTTTGGAAATGGGTACCAGTGTAGCTCACAGTGAGAGTTTTGTCTGACTTGTCTGCTCAGGAGCTCAGTGAGTTACTGGCTGGATTACAATTGCTTGGCTGCCTGGTCTGCAATTCTGTGTGAGGAGTAATGGGCAGACTTTTAAACTTTTTTAAATAAGGAAAAAAGCTCTTTCAGAAAGAAAAGCCAATATATGCCAGGTTTTGTTAATGACAAACACAGAGCAGTAAAAAAGAGGGAAACATTAATGCTGCTTTGGGATAAAAGTGTGTTGAAGAGGCACATCTTTAACTGATCAGGAAGCTCTGGAGGGTGGGCCTAATCTTTTTGGTCTAAGCAACAAAATCTATGTGTCTCATTTTCTGGCAGAAAGCCAGTTTTTCTCGTCTCAAGATTTCCTGAAATGAGATCAATTAAGGCCTGATCCTGGAAACCTGGGATGGACTGAGTTCCCAGGAACCACTGTGTAGAACGCTGAGAATAAAAATTTTTCTGCCACTCTTGAGTGAAAAAACGTTAAGCACTTTCTTAATTGGGATAATAGTTGAGTATATATAGCCAAAAAGTGATTTTAAAAGTGATGTAGGCAGGCCCAGTAAGTGAAGCTCTGTTTGAAAGACAAGAGTTTTCACTTTGAGCTCCATGAATACACACAGGGATCATTTGCTTGAACTGCTCTGAACCTGCTGCCCTTAAATATATAGAACTCCCACTTCAATCAATGGGAGCTCTGCATACATAAAAGCTACTGGGTCAGGCTCATAAATGTCTGTCACTGATTGTACGACACATCAGCACTCTTACGGCTGATTAAAGGAACAGACGTGTCAACAGCAGAAGAGACCTTTGCACAAATAGGATAACACCACCATGTCAATATCTTCCTAATGTGTGAATAAGTGCTGTGAGGGACAGGGCACACAATAGTGAGGAAACTGAAGTGTGGGAGATGATTGAGAAAGCTTGCTGAATTCTTATCTAAACACAAAAAGAAAATATTAAATATTAAATCAAATTATTAATATTAGAATATAATATGTTAACATGACATTTCACCTTCTCTAAAGCAGCCTGTTATCCCTTGCCCTTGATATATAATGATGGACTAAACAAATGATTTTCTGTTACTGCTTTCCAGTATGGAATAAGTGGGGTGGAAAAGCTTTCTTTTTGGCAGAGAGAGAGACACTTTCAGACAAGATTGCATGACACGGTTACTGGAAGTGTCAGCAGCAAGGTTGCATACAGAGAACTTGGCCTTTGGAGCATGTGAGGATAGAGGTACAAAATGGTGTTAAGCTACCCTGAGGCCCTCCAGTCCTTGGGCTCTCCTGCTCCAGGACAAGTCCTGTGCAAGAAGCAAAGTGGTGTTATTGTTCTTCTGCCATATGCCTTGTTAAATATGGCTCGGAAACAGCTAATTGTGTAAGCATAATTCTGCAGTTTTAAGATCACAGATTGATCTAAGGCTAATTTATTTACTTATTAAGTTTGAATAGGAACACTATCATTTAGGTCTGCAAATGCTTCTGAAGAGGCTTGTCTGGTGTCTGGGACCACATGGGGATCTGTGGTAAATGGACCCATTATTTTGAAATGTCTTTTTAAGTCAGCTAAAAAGAACTACAACTCCCATGAAACACCAGGGAGTCTGCTGGAAAACGGAAGCCAGAAAGCGGAAAATACGTGGGGCGCAGCAAAATATAAAAGTCTGAGGGGAAACAGGAAACTCTCTTTTTTCCCTCCCCGCCATGTTAAGAGGGAAACGCTGGAGCTGCAGACCGAAGATTTGACTACGACCGCCTCTGCTGCCATGGCCGTCTTCGGCGTCTCTGTCTCCTCTCTCTCTCTCCCTCTCTCGTGCACACTACAAGGCGCTCATTGGACTCTTTTCACGAGTGCCCGTGCATCTCAACTGGGCGTGCATTGCCCTTGCTGTCGGAAAGAGCACGTAACTGCAGGGCTACCTTAAAAACTGCAAACCAAGAAGCCGTGAATCGGAGAAGACCAAAAAAAACCCATTCACTGCCACCGTCAGTGTGACCACATCGGAAAAGGGGTAGATGTTATATCTGACACCCACATGCACATACATACACCCACAAAAACACACTACACACACACACACACCGGTCATATTTTGACTCACTTAAGTTCTTATTTTGCCCTGTCCCCTCATTCCTCAGGGAAGGGAGTGAGTGGGTGGGTGGTGTATCGTGGTACCTCTATTGAGTAGATACGGTTTATGCAAATATGTCTGGTAATAAGCCTATTAAACACTCTCTCAATCTCTGCACATGCCTACGAGTTGATGGGAAGTTCTCTTTTCTCATTTCGCCCTTGATCCCCTTTCCTCTTTGGGAGGCGGTACGAACGCTCGCGCACCCGGACCGCGACAGGATCCTACAAACATTTTATCCTTGTCCTTCCAGTACCA